>CAAKHC010013824.1:64084-156008 GCA_901007825.1 Macroramphosus scolopax | reverse complement strand
GGAGGATTTTTATGTATTTTTTTTTCTTTTTGTAATTGAATCCTCAGTTTTTGAAGTCAAATCCCTGCATTGAAGACTTATTTTTATGTTGTAGTGTTCTGGAGTTCAATTTTTGAACTTTAGTATGAACAGTTCTGTCCCGTTGCTGATAGAATTTGACCGTCCAGAGGACGTTGGGTGTGGAGGAACGTTTTGATCTTTTATGCTTGAAGCTGCAGGCGCTTTGACTCCACAGAGAATCAAGATGCAGCTCAGCAGAGTCGTGGCTGTTTTTCACTGCTGTTCTGCACGTTTTGCAGCATGAACTCGCAGCAGTGTCTTATCTTTCTTATAAATCCAAACCTGATCCACAATTGTGCTTTATGAACTTTTGATGGTGCAACGTCAAGTGTTTCACTCTGTCAATACCACTCGGTAAACAAACCAGTGATTACAATAGCAACGGAGAACTAGGAGAGACAGGAGTGGGCAGGGGAGCCCTTGGTTTGTTTGAGCGAGCGGGTGCATGATGCACTAACATACCAATGTTAAACGGAACTGCCCCTAAATTTTATGGTTTCTTCCTTTTTTAAAAACATAACATCCACGGCAGTTAATTATGAGGTCTACTAGATTGTAACTTACTGCAAAGCTCTGACCTCATGTACATGTTTGTTATTTTGTCAGCCCTTGAAAGCTGAACTAGAAGCAGTCCAGACTGCAGCATGTCATGATAAATGTGTGCAGATCACTTTCACCCTCTAAGAAACAGCAACAGTTTTGTTTTAGCGAGCCAAAGTCCTGACGTCGCCTCTGGACTCCCCACAGCTTCACCGAGTCTAAGAACTGAATCTGCCTCATTGACGTTTCATCAGTGTTCCTGAAATAACTTCCATCGGTCGACCGTCCACATTTGTCATGTACTACAACTCTTTGAATGCTTTTGGATTTAAAATGAAACACTTCATTCATTTAATAGCGACAGTTGAGAGATGACAGGAAGTGGGTGGAGGGGCCTGGAGATAGACATGAAGCAAAGGTCCACAGCTGGAATCGACCCATTGACATTGAAGCTATGTGGAGAGCACATTAACTAACTATCTCCCAGAGTTAAACGGGGTTAAGTTACTTTGAACTGAAAAGAACAACCTAAAACTCCCATGAAGTTTGGCCAGTTTGAGAGCGTGCTCATTATATTTAACTGTTGCCATCCACTAAAGCTTTCTTCTCTTTCAGACCTTTTAGCTGTAAACGCTGCTGTCTAATTAGTTCACCCCACATCCTGTCTCATATTTCACTTTCATGTTGTTCGGCTGCTAGAAATGTTTTTCATTAAAGGCCAGCTATGAACAGAAATTCACATAGTGCCTCAGTTTTTGGCTTTTGGTTTACAATCCGTATCTAGACAAAGTCTAAATTATTTAAAATATTGTAATGCACTTGTATGTTGTCAGGCCACATGCTGAATAATTTGCATCATGGCACATGTCATTGAGAATCTCAAGGGAGTTTATCACCTAAAACAAAGCCGCAACGTTTCGGTTTCGCTTCTGCTCTCTCCCAAATTGTTTTCACCCGCCCAGATGCTCTAAATCCAGTTTCAGTTTGACTGACATGTTTGTAGGAATTCCCCCTTAAAAATCTATTTTGATGGTAATTGATTAAAAACGTACTTCCACAGAGTTTGTTTGGAGTCAGGAGGAGCCTCAGAACATGGGTCCCTGGTCGTTCGTAGCTCCCAGGTTTGAGAAGCAGCTGGCTTGCAGGGTGAGAAGTGTTTCGATTAATAGATCGTGGAACATCGTGGTTTGGAAACAAATTGTAGATGTTAAACACACCTTTTGACTCTTTTGTCCCTTCTAGCTCCGGTTAGTGAGCCGACCTGCTCTGCCTGCCCCTGCTGTGGGTATCGCGACTCTCCATCACCAGCAGCAAGAGGCCATCCTCAGTGCCACTTTCTCCTAAGACTCAAAAAGACTGGGCGCCAAAACAACTACACAAACATCAGAGGGCTACAAACTGCATCATCGCTGCAGGGCTGCTACATGGCAGATACATGGGGCCTTTACACGATATGGATGTGCCGTTTTTAAATGAATAAGTCAATAATGTACAAGGAAGAGAATAGTAAGGATTGTATTTATACTCTCCCAGTCCGATACTGGTTTTAATTGTAAGAGTCTAGTGTGATGGCTGAATTCTCATGTGTCTTGTCTGTAACATTTATTCACTTACGAGGAACTTTGGGAAGAAAGAAACAATACTGCTAATTTGGTTTGGATCTCAATCGAGGCCTTGGAGACGCTGTTTACAATTGACTTCTGGAAAAGAAGCACTTTTAGCTAACTAACGTGTGTCTCATGCTGAGTACTGTATCTGAATCAAACCTGTACTGTTTCCCTGTTTCAGGAAATTGTTCATCTCATGCAAAGTATGATTTAATCATGTTTGTTAATCATGTTTGTTTCATTCTCTGAGCATTGTCCTTTGATTATAAATAAGATGAGAGTACTTTGGAGCCCGGCCGATACTGATATTTGGGAGTAAAAAACTCTGTTATTGATACAACAGCAGATATTCTTTATATAATTATAAAAGTTGTGTCAGCAGTATCAAAAGTTGATTATGCAAGTGGCAGGAATTATGTATGACAATACATGTATAAGAAGCTGATCCTATATTTTATGCATTAAATATTGATCTGAAAAGGTGTTATATTGGCTCTCGGCAGCCTGTCAAAGGCAAACATTTTATCGTTATCGGTCGGGCTTTACTTTGAGGTCAACATGGAACTTAAAAAGGAAGTGAAACTGTTTCTGAGCTAAAAAAAGAGTTGCTACCACTGGGGCTATTCAATGCTTAACTACAAGTTGAGTACAGTATATTTGGAGGTTTCATGGTACAAATCTGTTTTAAAGACGTATGTGATCATTTTAATTATTTAATCATGGTTTGAAGAGTTGAATTCACAATAACGACATTAAAGGGCTGATGTAAATAAAGCAAATCAAGATATTCCAGTGGAAATGTTTTCAAATAAATATATTTTCACATTTGTGCATCGTATCACACTGCATTGTGTTTCTTTATGAAAACACAAAGACGTGACTGCAGCTGAGCTATCAGATGGCTCTTTGAGGAAAAAGACATTTACTCATTTGGTTTCTGCTTCTCTAGTGTATTTGTTCTGCCAGAGCATTGTGACACTTGATCATTTCTATGACCCCAACTGCATTGAGTTTCTGCCAGAGCAGTAACGGACTGATAGATATTTGCTTTAATGATGAGCAGATGTACCTTTTGTATTATGTTATATTTCACGTCTGTTAGCCATAGATGGAAGTTTTCTTCATTCTTTCACTTTAAATGCATTTAACGAGATCATTTGTAAGTCTGCTAACCAGCTAGTCCCGGACTGGCCCAGACTAGCCATTGTCAAAGGACACTAATTCTGTCTGCAGCAATCTCAGCCAGTTTGTGACCATCGGTGAATGAGTGTTTGGACATTTCCTCTTCAGGCTCATGCTAAGGAAGTTAGCATTCCCTTGTCTCTTACAATGGGGGTGGACAACTCAACGTTCTGGTAATCTATTGCCCTCTACTGGTTTGGAGTGTGAAATATGAAGCAATAGCTTGTTCGATTCACAAATTTTCCCTTTTAGGATAAAGAATGTTGAATGCTGTAGAGGAATGTGTTATTATGAATCTTGGCTGTAAAACCAAAAAGGATAAAAAAAAATTGCAAGAAACAAAAATAAACAAAGGTGGTAAAAAATATCACGTTTTAATATGAAGTGTATATAAATGTTTATACTACACCAGTTTTAAAGTGTTTTACAACCTTTAAACTGCAAGTGAACGAGGGATAGGACAGATTAACGGGGCCAAGGGATCACCTGCGGTGCATGGGGCCAACAACTCACAGCTACGCCCCTGTTTTTTCAATTTCAAAATGTGACAGAGGGCATGTGGGTACCAACGAACACAAACACAAGACTGATGAGATCACATGTGAACATGCAAACCCCCCGACCCGAACGGTGACCGGTCCGGCGGAGTTTCCACCGGGCCGGTGATTTGGTGCAATGCGAACACTTAAATCGCTCATTGTCAGCCAGACAGAGAGAGCAGAAACCTCCCACTCCTCCCATCGCTATAACAACCACAGGGCGCTCGATGTGACTCGATTGCACAGCAGCTCGGATGCGACCGACAAGTATCCCGACCTCACCTCACCGCATCACCGCTTGACACTGAGCCTCGGCCGGTGAGGAGGCGGAGGAGGGGAGAGCCCGTGTTTCCCCATCACAGAGAACTGAGCAGTGGGCAAGCTCACGGTCGAGATCCGCTTCGGCTAACAGATTAGTCAAATAACCTCTCAGGGTTGAACCTACCTCTCCACCCTGGGCTTGCCTTGCTGCATGCAGGGGCAACGGACGCAGCACAGTCTGACGAATAGGAAACCCTCGCTTGGAAGTGCACTACTTTTCTTTCTTTTTGGGGCTGGGTGAGAGACAGAGCTCCCCCCGACGTCTCCTGTGAACCTCCCCCCACCCCGGTGCGACATGGCGAAAGAAAACGGCGAGTGCAGCGATGGGTCTTGGAAGAAGCATGTCGATGATATCAAGAACATCTTCGACTTCAAGGAAGTCCTTGGGACGTGAGTATCGAGATAACGAAGCAGCCTTGCGAGACACAAAGAAACTTTGTATCCAGTTGTGCGAATTAGCCTCAGACGACAGCACATTTGAACGGAAATGACAGCTGTTGAATATCTTAATTTAACTAAGAATTGCTGCACGTTGGCAGCCTGTATGAAGTTACTGCGCATTAAAAGAACAATTTAAGAAAAAAACACCTTCAGCTAATTGATCAGGGGTGAGAAACAGTCCTTGATGAAACACAACAATGTTCTGCTGCTCCTCCTTCTGATCGGATTCTTAGCTTCTATTCTTCCCATCAGATCAGGGGTATGAATGCAAAGATGTGTGCAGACAGCCATTCATGTGGATGCACAGCACAACTATGACAAAGACAGCTGGGCTTATTTGCACGTCACACAAACGATGGAATCAGCATCCGAATTAAAGAAGCATCTGTGTGCTCCATCGCCGGCTCCCTTCTTCAAACAGAAGCACCATGTCTGGGTTTATGAATTCATCTCAGTGTCATAGATGCTTTTAGTGGGCTCTTGCTGATGTCTTCATGTAGTTTGGGGACTACTACCGCGCCAAAGAGCAAATTCCACAGTTTATTTTGGTCCACTGTTGCTTGACTTCAGGTCGTGTCTTCTCTGAATAAGTTATGCTGCTAAAAGTGTTCCCCTCCCCGCTAAAGAAACATGGTCACTGTAGGGCCATTTTTTATGACAGAAAGAAAGGAGCTGTGAATGCTGTGATAGATTGCCTTCTCCTGGCTTTGCTATGTTTTCGTCCCTCCGCTCCTGACTGGGAGCAATTTAATATGTTGATGTTTGCATTGTTGAGGATTCGGGGAAGGAGGAGGGAAAGAAACATGTTTGTTTCCTTAATTTGGCCTCTGAAACTCCCAGCAAGCTGATCGTAGCTCAACCAGCCGCTGGTATAGACATGTTGTGGTTTGCTGTTTTTAAGATAAACTTTGAACAATCTGTGCCCGCTGGGCTTTCTTGATCATCTCCTTTTGTGAGACACTTAACGCTCACCTGGTGCGACCGCAGGACTATTTCTCCTGAGGAGCAGGAGACACAACATTCTCTCCTACAGATTGGTGATTCATGCGGCGCACTCGACTCCTCAGCTGTTGCACGAAACAGTCAGACATTTCTACCTGGAGGCAGTTCTGATTTCCCCAAGGCTTTCATTCATTTGTGAAGAGCCTGTGAATAACACCAGTGAATCATCCTGATTTACTGTCCACTCAATGGCCAGGTTGGAGGAACACACATCCCTCGCCCACGACACAACGCAGATCTCTGGGCTCAGTTTGTGACTGCGCAGCATTATGTTACATATCGTACAGCCTGTACTCACCTTGATTCACCTCAAGTACCTCTTATTTGCTAGTTCCTGTGTGTCTTCATTAGCACAGTGGGGTTCACTTAGGGGCAGGAGAGCAGCAGCCCTGCAGCTTTGCATGAGGATTATTAATGGACAAGAAGAAAGAAACATGGATTATCTCCTCCTCCACCTGTCATCTACAGGTTCCTCATCGAGTCTCCTCATCCCTCATCAGCCTCCTCGTACCAAATAAAACTCATTTACACTCACATATCAGTGAAGACAAGTCACGAATTTCCTCAAGTGCTCTGCCTAACATTTAAAGTACTTCATTTATATTTATCTGACAGCCGAAACTGCTCCGCAGTCGGGGTTGGAATCCACAAAGATGCCACAATACGATACTTAAGTAAGGATACCACAAAGTCATTGAACAGGTAGAATTTCTTGCATTCTTTTTCTTGTTCCACATTAAAATAATCTATTAATTTTAAAGGAATAATACTCATGTATGACTTCACAGTCTCCTTTTTAACTTAATGGCTCATCTCCACTGTTTGACAGAAAAGAGTGTGTGGGTGGCACCTGCACCAGATGGATTCTGGGTCGGGCATGAATGTTTCCGGCGTAAAACTGGAGTGGGAGATAAGATTTTGCTCCAGACTTAAAAAGAAAAAAAAATTCACTCCTTTGCTAAATCCAAAATTCAACCGCTTCAGCGCTCTCAACTGGACTGGTCCAATAATATTGTGATTTTTTGCAATATGCTTAGTGCTGCAATGACAAACATATTGATATATTACCTCTGTTTAACAAGATAAAGTTATCAATGTGGTAGCAAAGTGACACTGTCAAGCAGACAGTAGGTTCTGGGACTGTTCTGGGCCGGCTGTGTAGATAAACAGGGCTGATCTCCCAACTACTGCCGCCAGGTAACCTGATTTGGGCAGTCATGGAGGAGGAGGAGGAGGAGGGTGAAATTGTGAATACGGAGCCAGAGGAGGGATCCCAACTAAGTCAAGATGAAGGACAAGACTAGTTGTTCTGTTTTTTTTTTCTTTTATTTATATGGAAGTTCCTCATAAAGGATCTAAATACATTATTCATCCATGCTGCAAGTCAGCGCTTAAACCTGTGAGATGAAATGACGGAGAGGAAGAGTCAACCAGGTCGACATGTATATTGACTGATTGAGGATGTTTCAATTTATACATAAGTTGCATGCTGGTATGAACTTCCCACAACAGGAAACACGTTGATTGCAGCACCAGCTGGAGGCCAGTCTTTGTGTGAACCTTATGACTTATTGGATATTGATAGAAGTTGGGTAGTGGGAAGACTGTGGCACCGTCAGTACTGCTCTGGCCACAAGTCTTCCGGGTGTTTTCTTGTGGCATCTGTTGTGAGCTAATGAGATCCTCCCAACTGAAGCCGGTCCTCCTTCTCTGACCGCTTGCCTTGCAGCTAATTTCAGACCCTTAAGCTGCTCATACCCTGTGGAAGCAAATTAAGTAACCCGACCACAAGCACAATATATCCCAGGTGGCAAGTGTTGTAAACGCACAGCATAAGGCAAGGTCACCTCTCACATCAGGGATGATGAGACGTTTGTCTCAAATACGTTTTTCCGAGCAGATTAATCCGCTAGAACTGTTTTTTGTGGCAGATTAATTGTTTTTCTATGTACGTAGGCTTACTGGTTCTCAGAAACTACTTTAGAGAAGTGGTAAATCTATTATTACCTGTGCCAAGGAAGTTATCAGTGCCTGTGATTGGTTTGTCTGTCTGTTTGCAGGATTATGCAAAAACTATCTGGCTGTTTTTTGCTGAACTTGTTGAATATGTGGAGCAGAGGTCTGGTTCAACCGTGACTTCTTCACACTATCGCCGTATGAGGCGTTTCAAAGTGATCGGAGCTACACGCTTCAGTGACTCACTGTCGCCTCTTCAGGAAGAAGGTGGTATTACAAGTCGAGTGGTGAGAGCCTGTTCATGCTAAATATTTCCCCCTTACAAAGTATCCCTGTAATGTCTTTTTATCAGCATGAATAAATCACGTTTGGTGAATTATTTTTCAGTCTCATGGTTGAAATACGTCATGTTTGGGGGATTTTTCAGCCTTGATGATGGATTGTAGCCTTGGACTGCTGTTGTTTTGTCTGAAGGAGACTCTGCAGTGTCTAGCTCAGTACGTAACAGTACATCAATTCTCTGCAATTACTTTTGGTGACTTTGGGACATCAGAGACTGAAGGCTGTTTACATATTATCATGCTGCCAGTTTATATGGCCCACTTGTTGGCAATCTGCTGCTTAGTTACACATGTGGCATTTACAAAGCAATATTAGCATGGAGTCATGTTTTTGTCCACTGGAGAAATCTAATTTTGTTCCCGAGGTTCTCACTGGGCTCTGTGGCTCCTCTGGGATCCACCATGTTCCCCAGCTAGTCACTAACTATGCCTGCTTGCTTTTTTTCAATGTATCAGCAGGTAGAATTTAATGAGTTTTACAGCTTTTCCTCGGCTGCCTGCTACAGACAGAAAAGATGCTTTGAGCGGCACGAAACAAAACATTGGTTTAGTGCCAGCGTGATAAAACAAGGAAGTGAAAGGTTGAAATGCTCTGCAGAGGGGAGGTGAATGGCGGGGTCAGGTGATCACTCTCTCTGGCGTCACCATGTGTCGGGTTCCCCTTTACCCGAGTAAATAACTCAAAAGAAGGAACACTCTATTTATGTAAATCTAAAAAGCAACTAAAAATGGTGCTTTCAGTTGAATCCCTTCGGAGTGCTCTGTCATGTTTATTAGGAATCCCATTTTCTGAGATTAGAGTGCTCGCGATGTCGTCTGTTTCGTTCCACTGAAGGTCCTAACAGCTTAGCTATAGCTGACTCATTCCTGTCCTTTTGTTGCCCCTAAAATCCCATCTTCGCCTTTCTTTTCGCACATACCTCGCTACAAAGATGTAAATGACCCTTTCTGAATAAAAGAAAATATAATAACTGGCCCTCGCAACCGATATCAATCTCACCGGGGTTGCAGCCCTGATGCATTCAAGTGACTGCTGTTGTCCTCATGCGTTGATGACATCCACAAACTCTTGAGTCAAGAGCAGCTGGACATGCAGATTTTTAAAGAGGCTTCACCCAGAACGCTTTGTACTGATATATAATGGATGATATGATGTGGCACAGCTTTAATTATAAGTGGCTTATCAGTTGTGTCAAAGACCACCTCCCCTGTTGAGTGATACTTTGTTACTGTCCCTCCTGTGTTGGGCCCTGTAGGGGTTAAATGCCAGGGGGCTCTTTATCAGTCAGTCAGAGGCGACAACCTCTTAAAAATGTAGTTCAGTTCCTCTTCACAAACATTCCAGAATTACCATGAGGTACACAATGACATCCTGAAAGAGCTTGTGTGGAGAGTGTTAGTTGGGACCTTGAAAGCAGCCTGACTGCAGTGAAAGTGGCAGCTAGGCAACTAGGATGATGGAAGTCCTTGGTTGCTGCCTCTGAAGAAGACGCTACCTACCACTTCCCACTACAGCGTCCTCCTGCTACACTCCCTGTGGGTGGAAATACTTTGTCACGGCAGCTGTTGATGGAGAGTCCGATAACTCCCGTGAATAACGTGTAGTATGTTGAATATCCTTGAGTTTCCATTTGAATTCATATCCCTCACACCACGGAGAATTCACAAGAGGCAGTGATCACCCTTGTTAAAATAATTCAGCCTCTCTCTTGACTCGCTGGTCAGCAGCTTCAGGCAGGTTTCATTTCATGCCAAACATTTCCCTGGAGTCTCAGGGTTTGTTTTTTTTCTCCCCCCGTTGCTTATGAGCGATATTAGCTGTTGTGAGCATCGTCCTCCTTGATCAACAGTCTGATGAACAGAAAGTGCACTTGCGTGGGAAGTAGCCTCGGGTCCTGCGTGTTGTTGGTTAACAATTCCCATCTCCAGTTGTTGAAGTCTGCGGGAGGCGAGCTACTCCACTTCTTAGAAAGCAACATTATCGAATGATATCATTTATAATTTGAATGAAATGACATTACAATACATTGTAGTAACATAAGCACCGTGCAGATGTAGCAGATATTTTCTTTTATAGAATAACACAGCACGGATTCCTACAATATCTCATGTGCATGACTTGCATGTGTGTGTTGTTCATCGTGGCGTCCCCTCTTCCAATCTGAAGGCCTGTTTCACCCTTTTCCCTCGTAAGGTTTCCTTGAAGCCGTCCTAGAAAGGTGATCCTAGAAGAGAGAGTCCAGTAGTGTTCTGTGATAACGCCAATCACAACAATCAGGAAGCGGCGCCTGAAGTGGGTTATTTTTTTTAAGTGGATTTGTCCTGCTGACACTACAGTTTACAGAATGTTGAGGAGACAGAGGAGCATATCACAGCTGAGCAGACGCTGGTGGGATGCTTTGCTCTCCTACAATATCCCTTCAGCATCATTACTCATGGATACTCACATTTTTAGGGACTTTTGCTAAAATAATGTGCTGTTATTGTGTATACGTATTACATGCCCAGATGTATTCAACTAATATGGAGAGTAGATGGTATCCTGGATTTTATAGTACTGAGCCCTCTTTATTCCTCCCATCATAGCTCTAAACTGCCTTTGAAAGCATCGTGACAGCTCTTATTTCTGGTTGAAGCAGTCACGGCAGATGAAGAGTGACTTTGATCACAGTACGTTTCACCTGTTCTAGCGCTACCTAGATTATCATGTTCTGACTTTTTCATCCCACATGTTGCGTAACGCTCTCCTGCAATGCATCTTGCACAAGATTATTCAGCGTTATCACTCAGCGGCACTACAATACATGCACCGCCTGTGAATGTCAATGAGCCAGACTCAGCCGTCAAGACCCACTCCACCAAAATGACTTCCTCCATCAAGAGTGCCCCGCGTTTTTATAATCACAGCGAATGAGCAGCCGAGGTCGCAGCTTGAAAACATTTTCTGGGTGATTATTCGATAAATGGGCTCACTATGCATCAGCATCGGCCGCTGGTTTACACAGAGAGCAAGCAGCCCACATTCACATTCGTCAGCCGGTTTGGCTTGGCCACCCTGTAAATGGTGTGGTGGCGGTGGTGTGTGACAGTCACACAGCTGATCACGTCATCCAAGAGCTGCGAAGAGGGAAGCGCTGCTGCTTTTTGGGAAGAACTTAAAAATTCATCTCTAATTGCTCAGCCAAGTGAGTCAGTGTGCTGAGTTGATTGTGACACCGGGTCAGAAGCATTTTGCAGCCATACAATCGTTTATTTTGAGTAATAGATTGAGCTACAATCGAGGGCTCCGATTCAGATGGAGCCATGTCTCATACATAATGCTCATCTAGATCACATGTGGGATTATTCTAGGGATGGATTTAGTGACCTTGTAGCCGCCCGCATAAGTTGTTAAGATGTATGTGATGTGGATGTGCTTGTATGTATTTATGTTGCATGTGTGCAGCATGTGTGGGAGGCATCACCATATGCAGGACTCCAGTAGAGATCACACTTTTTTTCTTGAATCATGGGTGCAATAATAGAGAATGGGAGCCTGCAGCACACGTTGTCGTGCCTCATACGTTGGTATTGCGAGAAAAGTAGCAGGTTTGGATTGTGTCATGTTGTCACTCACAGGAAGTGATGTTGCTGCTTGTCAATGCGGTGGGGAGGGAGAAGAAACGACGCTATATGCTCTAACCACCCTCTCAGAGAGTTCCTGTGGTTTGTGTCACCTGCTGCAGAAAGCGTGCTCTCAACAACCGTGAGAGAGACCGTGTGCTGTCGATGGAGGAATTTCGTACTTCTGCTAATGGCCACACATCTGTGGAAATCGGGTTGCATGCGCTGAATAGAAATGATGCTCATTGTCCTCACGGCAACAGCTGCTGTGGGAAGATAGTGTTGTGGCAGGCGACGCTGAGGCCAGCAAGAAGTGCACCAACTCCTTCACTTACAGAAGCCCTTGAATTTACATTTCGGACCACGTCACGTCAGAATGAGGTCACGGTCAGAAGGGCGGGCGCTCCGAGCCCTCTCAGTTCTGTTTGTTCTTGGTGCGTTCCACCTCATCACACCTGGGGCCCGGCTTTGTGACCAGGGAGGGTGTTTGTGTCTGTGTTTATTTTCTGTGGTTGTTACTGACCCTCCCCCATGTGGGCTGATAGAGTGAGGGATTAACGTGGATTTGATGGCCTCCCCGGGACTTAGTGCAGTGAGCAGCACTATTTAGAGCCTGTTGGGAGGACTGATTACTCTTTGAGAACATAATGGAGCCTATGATGTCAGGAGCGTTGCTTTGGAAAGATGGTTAATCACTGTAAAGAATATTTTTTCCACGTCAGTTCTTGTAAGACCTATTACGTTCCAACAAGCCATATACTTTAGCAATTACACCTCCTGTGCAAAAGAAAGAAACAAGGCAGCAATGATGATATGTTAGGTCCTGACATTTCCTTTTTTCTATTGGCGAGAAATTATTAGAGAGACAATGAGAATATTTGCAACACTGTAAATAATTGGCCACATTCAAATTTTCACAGCCCCAAAAGGTTTCTGTAACTTCCTCTGCCATGCTTCATTCTACTCAAAAGTTATGTGGAAATCTCCCTTTTAGTTGTTGTATAAACCCGTTGACGGAGGCACTTGGAGAGCTCAGACCTCCACCAACGCCAATGGGAAAAAAATCCAGTGTTTCACTCTGTTAAAAGGATGTGCTCTTAGATGTAATGGGTTCTTCTTTGACCCATGTGACACCCCTCCATTCACTTTGGTGAAAATCATTCTCCAAAAACATGACAAATCTCAGTGCAATGCCTCGGTATTCCATTTTGCTTTGGTTGACATGTTTTGGCGACCTTCGCTTTATCAGTTGAGCAAAGATTAGTTTAGTTTTTTTCCTTCATCGGAGTCGATCGGGCTCTGGGAACATGACCCACAGAGTTAGAGCTCATCAATCCTTTTCTTAAGATCTTCGCAACAGGCCCTGCTGAGGGGGCAGAGAGGGAAAAAGGTGTCATGAAAAGAAGAAAGAAAAAAAAAAGCAATCATGCTGCCTGCTCAGCAAGATTTATGAAAGTGGACCGAATGTGGTATCATAGCAACCGATGCCGATTGCTTGAGCAAATATTTTTCTTAATTCTGTATTTGGTTTGTCATGTATTAAGACAGATGGCCACAGAAGACACACTATCTGCCATCCTAAATGTTTTTGTAAGGTTTTAAAAGTGTTTGCTGTGCTTTAGGTCGGACATGAGCACCAACCGTAAATCAACACCGAGACTTTGCTAGGAAATATTCACAATATGTTGTTTGTGTGCTCTGGCCCGGCTGCCTCCGAGTGTCCTCTATCTACTCGCTGAGGTTAGCTTTACTGTGTCAATATTGCCTGAGCGCATATAAAAGCAGGCTAACATGTTTTCTCTTTGTCTCTTGCTCTTGCAGAGGCGCGTTTTCCGAAGTCGTGATGGCTCGGGAGAAGGTGACAGGAAAGATGGTTGCAATCAAGTGCATCCCTAAAAAAGCGCTGAAGGGGAAGGAGACGAGCATCGAGAATGAGATCGCCGTGCTGAGGAAGTAGGTACCGCTGAGATCTTTGATTTAAACAGGGTCACCGCCTTGCGCCGTCCGCTGGGAATTGTGTACGTGTGTAATTCCACCGTGCAGTAAAGACTCGGGATCAGGATGCTTGTTGCTTCTCAGTTTATTTAACAGGCATTGTCAGACTTAAGTGACTTCCTTGTCGCATCAGGTCTATCCCCTATTTCACTATTTCAGGGTTTTCCGCGTGCACACTCACACACCCACACAGGGTATTATAGGATTGCATTGACACCAGGTGACACTCATCCGCCTCCAGGGCCTGATGGGTAATTCCCCTGAGAAGCTCAGTTATCAGTCACTATTGAAGTGAGCACCCAGTTGTTGGGTGTCGTTGCCTGGTAACAGTTGCTATCCTTGGGCTTCCTTCTTTGTGTCCTTATTTCTCCACACTAATGCTCGTGCTTCCTCTTTCTGTCCAGGTCGAACAGCCCCTCAAACCGGGACCCGATTTTCATTCTGGTCTAAGGAAGAAATTTGTGAAGGTTATTTAGTCCTTCCAGATGACTCCCGCCTCCTCCTTCTCCTCCCACGCCTCTTCATTTACAGCCACCTGCCCTAGCGTACATGCTCTATCGTCAGCATATCTCCTTTTTTACTAAAAACCTTGTTGGTCGGTTGCTTGGACACAGACTCCGGCCATCTTAATTCGCCCTGTATTATTATCTTCAGGTTCTCCTGCTGACGGGGATTGCTGCTTCATGACTCATTGATTAGTAATCCCCCCCAACCCTCTAACCCCCCCCTCACTCTGCATCGTGCACAAAAGGTTTCCTTACTTGGGCGTCTGCTGTGAAGCACACAGACGTGCACAAACACAAAAAGTGTAAAGATTTCTTTTAAGTTGACAGTGTGTTATTTTAACAGAAGAACGGGCTCGTTGCACCTCGTTTGTTTCCTGTGGTGAAAAAGAAAATCGTGACAGCAAGCAAAGTGAATGTCTTGTTCTCCCTCTCCAGGATAAAGCACGAAAACATCGTGGCTCTGGAGGACATTTATGAAAGCTCCAACCACCTGTACCTCATAATGCAGCTGTAAGTACATCAAGCCACCATGTTGCTTGTGTTTATTTCACCTCTTTGCCTCCAGATGGACGAGTCATTTTGATAATGTGTTGTGTTCTTGCTTGAAAAAGCATCTGCAGCGTCCGTGAGGTAGTTTTCGCCCTCAGATGGAAATAAAAGAATAAACGTTTTTAACTGCTTCCCAAGTATTCTGAATTACCTCCTCATTTTAGTGACACAAAATAAAAACACATTACTTCATATCTTTCTCAATGGAGGAAAAACCCCTATAATTATTCCCTCTAGTCATCTAAATCTTATCACAGTCACATTGTCAGTGAAAATAATCACAGTTAGATATTTTTTCGAAATCGTTCAGCCTTACATAAGAGACACAAACTGTTTCTTTTACCTGATGCAGTCACTTCCTGGAATCTGGCCCTTGCTGCTCTCAGTTTTACAATATTATGCATATTAGAAAAATATGATATAATATTTCACTGTCGAAACCGTTTAAAAACTCGGGCCAAAGTTACAGGGCTTCTACTGGAGCTAGTGATATAACAAAAACATGTAACTACTCCTTTAAGCTCGGAGATGATTCAGCTAAAGGGTTACGGTTTAAAGAGCTATGAAGGAAATATTTAGTTAGATGAAGGAAGGAATTTTCCTTCATACATTCATATAGGTCTTGTTAATCTGTACAAGCAGCTCACTCTCCTGCAGCCGTGAGGAGACTGAGCACCAACAAGGCCGTCATTTCAATCTCTGGTATCAGAGTCAAGAGACAAGAGAACCACACTAAGTAACCTCCGAGTGACATGATGAGGTGTTTTGACTGACATCCAATTGAATCGTAACGAGGTTTACACGCTCTACCGGGAAGAGAACCTGGAGAATTGGGATGTTTTGCATTGCTTTGCTTGTTTTATTCATCATCGACCTCCATCGAAGCTTCAAGTTAAGACACCTGAGCCTCTAATGGAACATTCTGATCAGACCTGCTCACAGAATGTATTTCAGTCAGCTGTAGGAAGGTGCATGTGTGGCAACTGTTCTCTTTCCATTCTGCTTTTGTGACATACAGTATGTGGTCATGGTTTCGGAGTATTTCCCACACGCTGTAATATTTCTCAATGTTTCTGACTGACTCACCAGCAGCTTCTAAATGTTCTAAATGTTCATAACGATCAATCGATGACTTTAAATGTTAGAGATTCCTGGCCGTCTGTGAAGAAAGCATTTACTCATCATTGATAGTCAGTTTAATCATTTGTTCTGTTGCTGGGATATAAAAATAGTTGAGATGAGTTGCCTCTGTCTCATCGTGGAGTCTGATTAACACTTAACATGCAACATTAAGAAAACTGTATTAGGAAATATCAAAGTCTCACAGACTGACTCAGCATCAGTGTGAACTCAACAAGGAAGCGAATAAAATATTCATAAAATTACATTGGGATTCTTTTAGTTAATTCTAAGGTGTTTCTGTTATTTTGTCCCCTCTATACATATTAGTACTTCTACTGTGCCTATTTGTATTTATTTATTTGAATGATTTTGAACAGGCACATAAAGAAAGATCTCTGTAAATGTCTCAGAGGGTACCAAGAGGTTATTATTAGTCCCCGCATAGATGTTACAAAGTCACCCTAAGAACAAATATTGAAATAATTTATAAGTCACTATGGTAAATCTGAAGAGGTTTTTCCAGTGTTTGGGGACTGCCGTGTAGGATTTAAACTGAGTGCGAGTACAAAAAACTCACAAACTTGTGGTGGAATGCTTTGGGAAATGGAGCATTTCTAACTTCCCCTCATACTTACTGCAGCCCTATTGTTTTGTAAGATGTTTGCATTATTTCGTTCGGCCTATTCATGAACCTTAACAGCTACCAAAGGCTTGTCGGCACAATTCAAAGAGACTTCACTTAAAAAGGAAACGTGTGTTGGTTGTAAAATCATCTCATCATCACCATATGACTGACCGTCCTGTTATTTCCCTATTGCTTTATTAAACACGCTGACAGGGTGTCTGGAGGTGAACTGTTTGACCGCATCGTGGAGAAGGGCTTCTACACAGAGATGGATGCCAGTCGGCTCATTCGACAAGTTCTGGATGCAGTCAACTACCTGCACACTATGGGCATCGTCCACAGAGACCTAAAGGTACCTGAGCATGTCAATATATAACCGATTGGTTTGTAGCTGAATACCTTCTGTGAATAAAACCATTTGAATTAGCTTGACTACGCCCCAAATTCTTGACTGATCCAAATATCCATGAATAAAAATATTATTTTGTTTTCCATGTATTTCTAAAGTCTCATTGCCCAGAGGATTAAAAGTACATGTGCTCATATGTGAGTACACAGACAAACATGGGCAAACTTTCTGACACTTTCCACCGCTTTACAGCCTGAGAACCTGCTTTACTTCAGCCCTCACGATGAATCAAAGATCATGATCAGCGACTTCGGCCTGTCAAAGATGGAGGGAACAGGCGACGTGATGGCCACCGCCTGCGGGACTCCAGGATACGTGGGTGAGCAGGCCGGCTGAGCTCTGGCTGGGATGAAAAGTTAATTCTGAGATAATTATATACACTAGTTGTCTAACAACAGGATTTAATCTAATCTGCCAGTGGGCACAGGTTAATCTTAACCAGCTGCCACAGGCAAGCCGACAGCAATCTTCTCCAGCTTGTATGTCCCCTGAATGAACTTAAAAAGTTTGCTTTGTTTCACTACATTCATTTTTAATTCTTAAAATAAATGAATGTGATTGTTTCAGCGCCTGAGGTTCTGGCTCAGAAGCCCTACAGCAAAGCTGTGGACTGCTGGTCTATCGGGGTCATCGCTTATATTCTGTGAGTACTGCGTTTTAAACGGAAACATGTTCATCCACCAAGTTTTACTTTTCTGACAGTCTGATTTTTCTGTATCTATATTTAAACGTGATGCCTTATTCTGATTATAAAACCAGCAGGAAACCCTCAATGAGATTAAAACCTCTTCCTGAACAAGATAGTGACAATAAGTGACGTGTTGCATAAAACAGGCAACATGATGTATTCATCACAAGATCAGACCTGAAATATGAAAATGGTCTAATAAGTTCTGTGCACCGTACAACATCCTCGATAATTAAACTATGAAAAGAAAACCACATCTATTTCTTCTAGGTTGGACACACTTGAGTGGATGATGTGTGGACCGACTCAAATAACGCATCTGTTGTTATTCTGCAGCACCTGCGAAGCCCTTTGTGGAAAGTGTTACAGGAAGCTGCCAAAGCAATTAAATAAAGTAGCTCGTTAGCAGAGAGGTAATCCCTGGTGTCGTTGCGCATTTGTTAGGTGTGATGAGTCTTTAGGTAATCCAGCGGAAGACCCCTGATGCCTTTCCAAAAAGTTCTGCCTGCCGGTTGTTCTGGAACGATATGAACTGTTTCCTCATCGAGACACACGGCTGAAATATACAGCATGGATTCATAGTACAGATGTTTCCATATTTTTCCAGCTTATGCGAAAACTGTTCGACTTCTTTCTCCTTAATTTTCATGTAGTCTTTATAATCCGTCTGTTGCTATATGAAAACCCAAAGTACCAGTGATGAGATTAGGCCGCACAAAATCCTTTAAGATCCGGGTTTATGTTTCTAACATCAACAGGATGACATCACTCACGTTGACTGTTGTGTTATGGTCCATCTCCCCAGGCTTTGCGGTTACCCTCCTTTCTATGACGAGAATGACTCGAAGCTCTTTGAGCAGATCCTCAAGGCCGACTACGAGTTTGACGCACCATACTGGGATGACATATCGGATTCCGGTGAGCTGTGACTTCTATCATACCGTGTTTGTGTTTGTGTTTGTGAGACTTGCACAGAAATAAATTGGATGAATCGCTTTTAATGCAAAATTAAAAGTTGCAAAATTTGTCATCAAGGCAACAGCTTCTTAAGTTTGTTATTCAGCTATTAATAAATACAATCTCTTAGTGTTTATGTGTGCTGTGGCAGATTATAATCTCTATTGGTGGTCAGAGAAAAGTGCAAGACCCCTGCAATCAAACGTAACCAAGGTAATTGGATGTGGCGAAATCTAGCTCCTGTTTAATTTCCCTCCACAGCCAAAGATTTCATCAGCTGTCTGATGGAGAAGGACCCGGAGAAGAGGTTCATCTGTGACCAGGCTCTCCAGCACCCCTGGTGAGGACCTAACAACCACCACCCTGCACCCCGGCCACACAATCACAGGGACCCACACGGCGATTAAGCGGCAGTATGACGCAGATTGCCCGGCTCACGCCTTTGTCAAGGAGAGCATGTCCTCCCACTGTTATCAGTCGCCATGGCTTCGAGCCCCAAACCCACCTCTGCTCAACATCACCAGCCCTCAGAGAGAAAATCTGCTGAATAAATGGCTGCCAATTAGTGGCTGGCGTTTTGCTCCTTGAAGAATGTGGGAGCTTTAATGAACAATTAGGATGTCTTCCCAGGCCTGGGCCGGAGCTAACGAGAGCAAGCTGGCGTGGGCTGATGTCTCTGGCTGCGGTGGCCAATATGGATGAGTCTGTTAGCCACTAATGGGCCTTTCAGTGGGCCCTCTGGTATAAATATGTGATTTGTGACACCGGTAACAGGTGTCATAACAGAGAGAAATGGCCGTCATGGAGAAGGTTTCATTCAGAGATATGATGACGAATGGGACCGAAAGTATGAGCACCTGCGAGACCTTCACCCCATCAATCAAATAGGTTTTGGCGGAATGAAAATAGATGGGAAGAGAGGGGGAAAACAGCATGAGCATGATCCCCGAAGGTGTTAAACATACAATCAAACAACTCAGCGAGGTGGTGTCGTATTTGTACGTGTGAACTGTTATTCATGTGATCTAAAGGGACTTGACTTCCATTTTCAGGATCGCAGGGGATACCGCTCTCTGCAAGAACATACACGAGTCCGTCAGTCGACAGATGCAGAAGAACTTCGCCAAAAGCAAATGGAGGGTGAGTAAGATCTCAAGTGTTACCCAAAACATTAGCACATAAAGTCTATAGTATTATATATTATCTCCTGCCGCCACAGCAAGCCTTCAATGCAACAGCTGTGATCCGCCACATGAGGCGCCTGCAGCTGGGCACCAGCTTCGGCAGCAGCATTCACAGCAACAACTCGGTGTCCAACGCTCAGAGCCGAGCTCCAACCAAGAGCCAGTCGGTGGACCGCGCCCCTCTCTCCCTGAACGACTGTGAGTGACTCGTCAGACGCTCTTCGTAAGCTTCACTGTGTAGACAGATTGATCAGTTAAGATGATTAATGGTTAGATGCCACATGGATGAGTTTGTTAGCTGTTGTGTGGATTAGTATTAAGCTATCACAATATTTTGTTTCATAGGATCGTAATGGCGACAGTCATTCACTGCAATATGCTGTGGTGGCAAACTGATATAAATACTCAGTCTTAATCCAAACTCAATATTTAGCTTTCATGGAGATGACTCAGTGCCGTTTCTACTCGGTAATATTATTTCCAGTTTAAGGAAAGTCTGGGTGACGTTATTGGACTTTTCTTATCATCAGTAAATGGTCTTAATGAGGATACTTGTCAGCTAAACACCCAACGCTTAAATTATATTTCCTCCTGCAGGTGCTCCAATATCTCCTTTGCCATCTGCTGATCCAGGCTTCAATCAGGACTCCTCTCCTGTACAGGAGGAACCACAGACGGTTGCAGAGCCACCGAGGCCGCGACCCTCCACTGTTACTGTCATCAGCACTGGGACTAAATGACGCCAGGTTCCGCGGGAGGTGAGCTGGGAGACCACGGAGCTGTAAGACGGGATAAAACATCCCCGGCCTCGTGATTCAAAGTCGTATCCCAGTTCGCCCATCCCGCAGCCTCCCATCTGTTTCTAACACTTGGGGAGGAATTTGATGAGCGTTGGCTCAGCTCCATTTACCCTGGCTCAGCACGGCCCTCCCACCCTCCAGACATGGAGTTAGAGACGGGGGAGGAAGTGTCTCCTCACCAAAACGTTGCTTATTGTGGAGGCCACACGCAACCTGATCATGATTGTCGGTCAGACCAACGCAGCTAGTCTGGGAAGTGCCACACTAAAAAGGAACGCTTTACTGGAAGCCGCTGTCATGTTGACTGTGAGCGTCGTCAAATGGGACACTCCGCTGAGTGCCTCGTGTAAATATCCTGCCTGGAACTGTTGAGTGGAGTGAAATATAAGCTTCAAGCTTTGGTCAATAATTGTGACATCATCTGCAGTCTGAATTCTCGTTGTTTTGACGGCTCTCGTTACGTTGCTGTGGTATTTGCTCCAATGGCTCACAGGGTCATAACTTCCAACTGTAAGACGGTGTGGGCTTTCTCTCTGCTTTAAAGTATGTGGACATGAAACATGAGCTGGACTACGAGCTTCAGTCATGGCTGTGATTACAGCGAGGGCAGGCGCTTTGCAGGAATGACTTTATTTTCTTACAATATATGAACATTTTGTAAGAACGCCACTTTCAGAAATGTGTAACTGTATATTAGATTTGACTGAGACGCTATCGCATTGAATGATAAAGACACAGGATGGTATAGTTGTTAGTGATCGCTGTTCATTCGATGAATAACGTTTGATAAGACTGTGAAGTCCTCCGTGACCACAAGGGGGCAGCCGTGTGTTGTCTCCTTGTGACCGGTTCTCAGGGAAGTTCTCCAACGTGAAGCTAACCAAACCCCTCTCAGAGTGATCTCACACTGTGACGGTGAAACAGTGAAACCTCCAAATATTATTCTAACGTGCCATTAGGTGAGTTTGACAGATGTTTAAATCAAATATTATTGGCGGTATGAGTATCATGTCACCGTTGTACTGAAAAGATTGTTTCCCTTTAAAAAAAAAAAAACCTTGAATTATACACTCGAGGCGGCTTCATTAGCTACACTTGTACAATCTAATGTGATCCAATACAACTTCTATAAACTTTGCCTGTACAGAGATAACAATCTTCAGTGTGACACTTTTGCAGCCAACTTACATGTTCAATATTGAGGTTGCACAAGACTGCTTTATATTGAGAGGTGTTCCTAATATTTTGGCCACCCCATGTACATACGTGATTGTGGCAGAATATTAATAACATATACTTTCAATAGGAAGCACTCCGGTTCAACACACCAGCCACTATGAATTCAATCATAAACAAAGTAGGTTTATGAGCTTTCTGACGGGTCAACAAAAACGGAAACATTATAAGCTTTAGTAAAAGTAGAATTCATGGCAGAGATGTTGCGTACAGGTCTACTTAATGAAGTGTCCAGTGAGTGGAAACTTTTGATTCAAAGAATTTGCACGTGTTCACTCGTGTGTGCACTGACAACATGTGAAAGAGACCCGCGATTGCAAATGTATGTTCATAACGAACGCTGCCATTGCACAATTGTAAAATTTGTGTCGTACAGTTCAGTAGATGAAGTATTGTGCTCTGCTTCCGCTCATGAGGTGATTTGATTTCCAAACCGCTCTCTCACTTTGTGTTTTATCACTCCGCTTTCATACCAGCCTGTTGAATTTAGCAGAAAGACTCTTTCTCCTTCTCGCTCCTGTCTGCTCTGTGGAAACTTTCACACAGGCAGGAGACGGCTTCTGATGTCGTATTTTTCTCTGTGGAACCTCAACTTCATTATAAATCACTCGACAATATTGGTTAAAAAGAGCATGCCCGATATTGAGGCTTTGTTGCTTTAATTATCTAAAAGTGTTGTGGTGAATAATTTCAAGGTCTTTCAGCCTCAATTTACTGTAAATACAAATATCAAGAACACCGTTGAGTGTTGAGTGTTTATTTTTGTCTTCCCTCTATTTTCTTCCCCTCAAAAACATACAAATATGAAGCCCCCAGTATGCATGTATTACATATTGTTGCAGAAATGTTGTTGTGGAGTAATGTATTAAAAAAGAGGATTGTTTACATGCGTCTTCTTTGACAGGAAGTAAATATCAAATTATCAAGAGCTGCACACATTTATAACAATAAAAAAACTCAATAATAATGTTTTTTAAATGAATTTGTTACATTCATGCAATGTTAGTGAGTAGATATAAAGTTACTATGATTAAATATTCACACTTCTTCTGCTTCTGGTAACGTGTTAGAAAAACATTGCACATTTTTTTTCATCTGTTTGAGGGTCTGGACTGTTTTTAACAGCCCAAAAAACACATGTCATATAGTTGTAAAGTCTATATATATAGATATCGCTTCTAAATCCAAAATAATAAGTTTGGATTCTCTGTTAGTCTAGCAGAGTTAAACCTCTGGAAGGTTTGTTGCAATGTTCAGTTTAGTCAAATTTAACATTCAAAACAGGAAATGAAAGTTCATTTGCAAAAACAGATGAAAAACCTTCTTGAAATTGATGAGCAGTGAAGAAAATCAATTCCAGGCAAAATAAAGAATATATTACAATTAAATAGTTGTTTCTATTTTATTTATTTAGTTAATATTTTCTATTATCAATTTTAAGATTGGTTTACCTGTTTTTGCAAAAGAACTCTATTAGTACTTTCATCCAAACATGTCTGAAAATACTAACAATCTCATTTTGTGTTGCGTTGTTGTAAATCAAAGATGTTTCTTGAAACTATCTGGCCTCCTTCTACGTAACGTGACCTCCTCCAGTCTCCAGGCTCAGATGGAGTGACGGTTGTATTCCTGAGGAGGATGCATCCCATCGTAGTGGAACTCCCTCCACTGCTCGGTTGTCTCTCTGCTCCTCTCGTTTTGTTCTGGAGAATCATGAACATTTCAGAGGATGAATGAGCTGCCGGAGTGAATTGACCTGACCGCGTTACATACCATCATCCTCCTCTTCAGCGTAGCTCTCAAACTTGTTCCTCTTCTCCTCGTGGAACTCTCTCCTCCGTTCATCTGCAGCCAGGACCTGCCTCTGCTCAGCTGGAAGCAAGAGCAAACGGGAGATGAAGAGGCCGATTAAAATGACTTTAAATGACATCACAGTGTGATCCATCTATTTACCACGAGTCAGGAGATATTAGCAGTGTGTCTGCTTGAAAAAGGGCCTGACTTCATTAGATATTGAAGGATATAACTCATGTTGTCTCTATTGAGCAGCCAAATTCTTCAATTTTCAAGTCCATCTTAAAGGAAAAGTCCTATATTTTCCAAGCATGGGTTGACTCAGGTAAGTCAAGTAATTAATAGAGACCAAATGATTGGAATCAATCCAATATTAAGAACGTTCGAGCCAGCAACTGCAAAATGTCTACAACATAATCCGAACGGACAAATGACTACATCCACGCCAAAATCTGACAGGTGAAAGTTTGTTTTTCCCACTGACAAGCTCGGCTGGTTCTTATCAGTCACAACATCGAAGAAACAACACACGTGTGTCTAACATGTGATAGAAGCCTCACTCTGAAACCTCCCGGGAGGTGAGTTGTTGCAGGAAGACCCGGCCAGAAGAATGGAGCGCAGAGTTGAAACAGCATCACAGAAGCAGCTTAGTGTTATCTCAAAGATTAGAAAATAAACAAAATGAGGCTCCACACTTTGTGAGGCTTTTATGGCTCACTGAAGTTGTAGCGAGTTGAGCAGCACGTGGATGAAAACAAACATTAAGTGTTGACTTGAGGGAAACTTAAAAACTGTGAACTTATCCTTTAAACTAGGGGTCACAAATTAGGGTCAACAGGGGCCAGGTTTCTTCTGCATTGTTTATAGTAGGAAAACTTTATTGTTACCTGCTGTAGATTCACAAAGAGTCTTTCTAAGGACTTGTTGTTATCTATTGTAAGCAAAACTTCAGCGTTTGGTCGGGATCTGGTTTTTAGCAAGTTTTATTGAGAAATGATGGAACATGCTGAAAAGAAATCTCGCAAGTTTGAGGCAGAATAAAGTCATGATTTACCGTAGTTTTGTACGTAGGAATGACTATTAGTGCCTGAAATATGTTCTCAGCTTGAGTTTTATTGGTATTCAAGTTGAATTATTGTTGCAATATTAAATGAAATAGTTCAAATTTCTTCTACATTTGCCGTGACATCTTTCAGAAAGGAGCCCCAGCCAGAAGCTAATGTTATTTAGGGTCCTTGGCATGGAAGAGTCTGTCGGACTGTTGGCCTACCATTGCTTAAAGCTTCAATGCTACACAGTAGCACAGTAGACAGCTTTGGCTTCATTGGGTATAACTGAGGTTAAGTCTACTAATGCAAATACACAAGAGTGAGTCCAAATATTTCAGGCATCTTGTTTGTGTCCAGCAGGTTTAAACACATGAAGAGGAGGACGAGGACACATTAAGAAGTCGTCCATCAGGGAAACTCATTCACTGACTGCAGTAACATTAGCTGAGAGCGATTTAACCTTTCTGAAGTCTGGTCGTGATCTTTGACCTCCACCGAAATTAACTGCACACGCCTGTGTGCCTGCAGGAGCCAAAACTGAGCTGGAATTCACCTCGGGAATTAGCATCCTTCTTCTTTATATTTGTCTTGTGTTATTTGACTTATTTCCACTCCCTGTGTGTTACCCACCTGTGTGAATATCTTCGCCGCCCTGATTGGTCAGTTCAACACGCCATGGCAGGTAAACACAGGTTAGTAACATTAATTATGGACCTGTTCCAGTGACTTTCCAATAAGGGGAGTTGCCTGTAACCTACTGCGCCTTGAGCAAGAGAAACACCTCTACTCATCTACTGTGGTTCCGGAGGCGGAGCGGATCATTCAGTCCACATGGCAGCACGAGGATGTGAAAGAACTGTGCTTTCCGAGTGATCATTTAACACCGAAATAACAGCACAGACGATGTTTGTGATGATTTTGTTGGACAGAGATGTTATATAATCTGAAATCTTAGCAGTGCAGAGCAGCATCTGGGAAGTGACTGCCAGTTAACATGTAGTGTTAACGGAAAGTGTTTCAGTCGTTAGTGATTTCTCAGACAGAATCACATTGACGTTTATGAAAAAAATGTAGACATATTTCTTATAGTTTTGCAAATGCACCCTGACATATGTCGTGGTTCCGGTCGTGGAATTGTATATCATAGAAACAGGGTCTTTTCTAGTATCTTTGGCTCATCATCCCCAACAAAAAATGCAGCGCCAGGTTAGTCATAACACCCCACAGCTGACCTGCTTCTGGTGGCTCAGCAGCTCCCACAAAGACTACAAAGTCAAACAGCAACGTTTGAGTCTGCCGGTCCCATTTAAATATCAAAATTTTATATTTTAAGTTTTTTCTCAGCACATTTAATTAACCCGCAAGCAGGATGTTGTGCTATTATGTCATCATGCAGAGGAGAGGCCCTTCAAAGTGAGCATTTGTCTCACTTTGTTTTTTCCTGAGTCCTTTCTGCCTCTGTGTTCGCACATCCAACTCCACCCACTCACTTGTCAGTCTGTCTTTTCACTGTGTTTATACAACTCCGATTCAGAGGAGCAGGCTAATGTTCTCTCACCTTCCTGCTGGCAGAGCTGTACATAACAGTGCCGTTATATCACTGGAGAATGTCAAACATCCTACAGTATGTGAATTTTCTCGACAGAATATTCGCAGACCTTCAGTGACTGCGTGAGGTAGAGCTCCACGCTCGCCTGTGACTCCTGCTGCTGTGAGACCAGACAGGTCTGAGGTCTCCGGTCACACAAGAACACTGTTAAATGCTGCTGGCTGCTACACTCATAAACAGGAAGGCTCACTGTTCATTTAGACAATGTCTTTTTTACAACATTCCTTTCTTATTACAGGTGATACAAATCTAAGAGGGATAATATCACATGCTGTACTTAGTACAGTGTAATTCCACTTTATGCCCAGAATAAGGTCGAACAGAATGACCTTGTTTGTTGTTTCCACACAAATTCAGCTGTTTAACAAACAGCAACATACTTTATTTCATTACTTATTTTATTAAAATATACATAATGCAGATGTTTGCCCTGTTTTGTTACGTTGTATGAACTATGGGAGCCCTCACTGGGTTTCTGGTTTATCCGAGTCCTCTTTCATTGTTTTAAGAGTTAACAAGAACTTTTAACAGGTGAACCAAAAGTCAAGCATTCTACTGATCACTCACTGATATACTCACTTTATTGTAGATAAATCCCAATATTAAAGTTTATTCCACTTTGTTTGGCTGGCAAAGATATTCTTAAAGAAAAACAAATACTGAATGATTCTAGTGAGATGATTGGGGATCTATTGTCCAGGATATGTTGTTACAATCTTACCGAAAAGATTCCCACTGGAACTTTGATGGTTATTCAACTTAATTGGTAAACCTTAGTATTTGATGATGATTAGAATTAAGTATTATCAAAACTGTTGTGTACTGATGTGACTTCGGCCAAAAAAGATGATTTTATATAATGGTACACACACACAAACACGCAAGCACGCACGCACGCACGCACGCACGCACGCACGCACGCACGCACGCACGCACGCACGCACGCACGCACGCACGCACGCACGCACGCACACACACACACACACACAGGCTGACCAGTCCACAATGATACAAACAGAATGAACTCACCGTTAAGCTCATCCTGAGACTTCACTCCTCGCCTGTTGCGCCGTCTGAAGAAGTGTGAGGCATCGGCCTCTTTCATGAAGATCCCCTTTGGTGGACCTGCGGCGCAAGTGTGAGGAAGATCAGCTAACAACATAAATAGATGAAAAGATAATGTTGTTTGCAAGCAGAGATGCAGCTATTTACCTTTCGGGTTCTTAGCACTGCCTGTGCTGCTGGGCACAACTGCAGAGTTGACCTCTGGAATCACTGGGGAGAAAACACGACTGCTCTAAATCAAAACACAGAAACTAGAAACC
Source organism: Macroramphosus scolopax (assembly GCA_901007825.1). Classification (NCBI taxonomy): domain Eukaryota; kingdom Metazoa; phylum Chordata; class Actinopteri; order Syngnathiformes; family Centriscidae; genus Macroramphosus; species Macroramphosus scolopax. The sequence continues at coordinate 128,568 of CAAKHC010013824.1, read as the reverse complement.
ATGCTTACATCTCCATGAAGGAGAAAAAGCTGTAATCAGTCTATACTCTACAAAGACACCCCTAATATGCACATCTACATGCAAGTGGGTTCCAAAAACCTTGGATCAGACTCACAGGACAGTGCAAGAAGCACAGTGAGGGAAGCCAGGAGGAATGCATAAGTCCAGGACATCTTCAGCTCTTCTTCCAAATTACTGAGAGATGAGAGAAGTGAGGGCGAGCTGGAGGGAGAGGTGAGTAAGTCGTATGAGAGATGGGGTTGGAGCCTTCAGGCTTATTGAGTACATGTCAGAAGAGGGAGGGAGTGACCATACAGATTTGAAAGAGGCTGGATGCAATAAATAGCAGAGGTCCAGAATGCACTGATTAATTGATGGACGTGTTCTATGTATATCATGTTTTCTAAGCCATTGTAGGTACAATAATAAGTGAGCTTTCTGAAGTGCACACCATACATGCATTTACATTTTATGATGTCATGAGCCTGTTTTTTTAGTCACAGAAGGTAGAACATATAGGACCAATAATAGAAATGATACTCGAGGTTGAACGTGCACTTTCCTCCTTGAACTTACCAGAAAAAAAGACGGATGATGGACAAGAACACTGAAGTTACTGAAAGGGAGACAGAAAACAACCAAAGTCAATAGCTTGTGCCGGCTTTAATTTGTAGATGCAGCCGAAATGAGCCCATCAACAAGGCCACTCTCTCTGCTCGGCATAAAGTCCTGCTGGAAAGTAAGCAGCCTTCTGTTTGCTTGATTTTTTTCCTCACCTGAAATCTGAATGTGCTCCGGAAAAGACCGAATGTTTAAACTGGCTTGTGGAGCGATCGTTTACCCGAGGAGGTGAGAAGAAATTGGAGGTTTGATAAAACGTGTTTAAAGGGAATTTTGCAGGAGAAATAAAAATGTTCAAATGCAACATGCATTTCTGCGTGATCTTTGTTACCATTTCTTGCTTGTATTATATGTGTTTATCAACAGTATTACAGCTTCTCTGCAGCAATTAAGGGAAGTAAATCAAAGTTGATGCAAACATTCCCGACATGTGTCCAAACTTTTGCTGATGGCATGAAAGTGGTGTGTTTAAAAGTGGTGTTGGATTGTGTTACTACAACCTATGCAAAATGATTTCACTGCCGAAAGTCACCAGAAAAAGGCTGTTAACAAACTAAGACTGTTAAGTCATTATAAACTTTCTTAGTGTAGGTCTTTCCTTTCGAGAAACTGCAAAGATAACTGAGGTGTCAGTTCGAATCAGCATCAGTTTCCTCCTGGAAACTGGAAGAAACTATGACAGGAAGCGGTCTGGCAGACCCACAAGGCAATGACAAGACATGTTTCTGAGAGTCAACAGCTGATAGGCAGTGCTCAGGACAATTTCAAAGGTGTTCATGTCTGCAAGTATCAGTTCAACCGTCAAGAGAGGAGCTGCAGGTTTTTCATTGGTAGCCAGAAAGACATTAAACAAAGTGGATCAATAATTTACCCCTCTTGACATTTATTTAGATAGATACCACTTGAATGGAGTAGGCGCGAATACAGCATTGCACAATCAGGGTCTGATTTATCATAACAACCTTGCAAATGAAAATATTATACACTACATTTCAGATGTTTAGAATCCATCACTAAATTTATTGCAAGCCATTTTTTTCTCATCATGCATCTTCTGGAGCTCATCATGGTCGTGTACGACATTGTTCATTCCCCACCTTCCATGGTGGCTAGTGTTGCTTTGGCTCTTACTCTGTAGAAATATTTTTGCTTGATATTAAGTTTGCAACCTGATCTAAAATTTAAGTGTTAATGGTCATTTGTGCATTTGATTTACACTAAAAATAATACATGCGATAATGGACCAATGTTCCCTTACATCTAGAGAAAATTATTCACAGACTGGGGCATCTCTGTAGCATGACAATGATTCATTTATAATGTATGTTATGAAACATTTAACCTCCATCAGAAAACTTGCCACATTCCAATTTCAATAATATTTTGTTGTGATGTGTTTTTGTGCAGCCCTATAGTTAATGGCAGTTAATAGAATATAAATGGTGGTATATTAAACTTACATTTACATTATTTATTGAACTTATTATACAAGACTGAATTGTTTTTAAATTAACATATACAATTTAACCGTAACCACTTGCAGCATTCCAAAGTACCCCTTGGGGTATACGTACCATTTGAGGATGTAAAGATTGCATCATACAATACAAATGCAAGCTGCTTTCCTGAAAAAAAAATCCGTCACTTGTACATTAATTGAGGTTAATTTCTCCACTGAGTACACTTGTCTTCCTTGCCTTTGATTATTTTTTCTCAGGTGTCCTATTGGACAAAAACTTGGAGGACTGCTGTACTTCTCCCAGTAGGGGGCAGTGTGGGGCCTCGCTGCCTTTCTACCTGTTCCGGCATCGACAGTTGGGTGGCGCTGTTTCCCCACTGACACTCGGATGACACGGCTGTGTGGTGGCAGGCAGGCGGAGAGGACACTCACACGCAGATCAGCCAGTGATCATCGGATCTCTCACTGCCATGGTCTCTGCACGAAAAGCCAGCAACAGCAGTCCTATTTTTCGCCCGCAGTGACATTATTAAAGCCTAAAAACGAGTCATGTGGCCGGCAAACCCGCGGACGTAGGCAACCCTTGGCTGAAAGTAGCTACCGCCACATCGAAACCCCAAAGAAAAAGCCGTTGGTGTTTTTTTTTTCAACGGAGGGAAAGACGGCATCCGGCCTGAGAAGAAGCTCCGAGGTCGGGGACCCCGGACGGAGCAACGCTCATCGTTTCTGGTGGGTTCCAAGTCTTTAAAATGTCGATAGTTTTAGTGTGAAACAGCGGCTGGAACACCAGTTCGAGCCACGGTGACACTAGAGACATCCTCCCCCCTGGGTTGACACAAAACAGGCTCAACAATGCAGCAATGTTTACTGTGACAGGGTGAATGCAGCGTTTGTTGTGTGAACAGTTTGGCTTGTTCGCGGCTGAATGGCCGCCTTTACGTTAAAACAGACCGGGGGGTTAGCCGCATGCGGCTCAACGAATTGTTAACTAAACTCAGAGTTTCAGATACTTTATCATTCATGCCCTCCTAAGTTAAACCTTTGTATTTAAAGCACATAGAGCCTTCCTAAAAGGCGTATTGTCGGTTGTGACAAATCATTTGAGGTTGGGTCATAAAGGCTGGCTGCTCTGCTTGTACCGTCTTGCACAGTTGATTCACTGACCCACATTTCAGAGATGTCCAGGCTGTCTGGTCCAAAATGTTTCATGAACTGGTTGAAACACGTCGTACACAGTCATTTACCTGTCTTACCTGAGTAGTACACACTCACACTCATTCACACGCACGCACGCACGCGCGCACTATTAGCTGGTTTAAGCTGTCTCAGCTGTTGTAAACAGGCCAACACAGGAGCACACAGCTTCTGCATAGGAGACGGCGAGAGGAAGACTTATGCACACTTGCATTTAATCTCAGCCCAGGAGGCAGCTTCAAGTGAATTGCTGCACTTTTATCTTCTTTGTTTAACCTGGTTGTGTGTGTGAGAGAGACGAATGTGAAGTTGGCAGGATATCCAATCACCCAGGACCTTGTGTGGTTACGTATTTATTGACACACTTGTTGTTTTGTTTTTCCTCCAAGTGTACTGTTACACTATTAACTAGGGCTGTGGGATATGCTTGAAATCACTTACACAAGAGACTTCCTGCTGTTGACATGACAATATGACAAAGGGACATGCAAAGTGATGAACTTTGTTCAGTTGTCATGCAGTGTGTGAGGCCAATATCCTTATGTGTGTCAAACTAAAACATTGATTTATGTCTGTTTGTTTTGTTTCTAATAATGGCTTATCATTAAGAAAACAGATAATTTTACAATGATTACTTTAGGGATTCTGAGAACAACTGAGTTAATGGATTAGTCTGTCACGATTTCCTAAAGGTTGTTGTTTTGTCTGATCATTTATCAGTATAAAATCCCCAAATTCTAAATTTACTTTCATACATGGTCATCAAATATTGACATTTAAGCATCCCGTTGATTGGAAATGAAATTAAAAATGACAGAAATACTATTTATATCAGTTACTGCATGATAAAAAGTTACGTCAACAAGGTGAATATCAGAGGATAACCATGTTCAACTGATAAATTGTTGCATCCCTATTTAGAATAGTGCAGCATTAAATTCAATCCAAATTTCAATTATCAACGTTTGAAACCCTGCTTGACATGACAATGTTCACAGTTTGCCTTTTTCCCCGATGGCTGAATCAAAGTACTGTAACTTTTTTCAACCAAGATATTGCATGCAAGAAATGTATTTTTCGTGAGCTTCAGGGGGTGCGTTGGTTTTGTGCTCCTGTTCATCGTTGTGCCTGCAGGAGAGCCGGGAGCTTTGGGAGGATGCCAGTGGTTTGACGTGGGGTCGTTCCCTTGGTGGAGACATTGGGGACAGTAGTGGCAGGGTAACCTGACCTGCTGTGAAACAGCTGTAGCCACGCATGCTGATCCCTTGAGTCCCAGTGTAGATCAGATGATGTCCAGTATGTGTTTGGCCGTGTGTGTGTATGAACTGATACATTTGTTTTTGCCAGTTTTCATTTCTCTACTTTCCAACACATTGAACACCGAACTATTTGAAACCAAACTTTTTGTGCTGTTTTAATGAAGTTACCTCTGAGTAATATTTCACATATTCAAGTGTGTGTTCTCCCTGATAGTGTGTGTGAGCTCATGTTTAAGCGGCTGGCCAAGACAGCTGGCTGAAGGTTAATGTGTCACCGCTCTCCAGGGAGCAGCTGCTATGTCACAGGCACCACTCCAGTCTATAGATAGCCATGAATACAAACTCTTCCTCTTTTCTCTGCCGCATTAACACAAGAACTGTGGCACCGGCATGTGGCTCAGGCCTCTCGGTTGCAGTTGCCCCACAAGACAAATGTTGTTGTTGCAAGTTTGGCTGCTTCCACTCCCTGATTTCTCTATCTCAGTCGAGATTTTGAAGTGTGAGTGTGGTGCAAAAGACCCCCCTCCCCGAGTCAGCTGGCTGAGAACCTGTTTGATTGAGCTGCACTGTAATAACCACATTCTGGCCAGTCATCTGTTGTCTTAATTTCTAAAACAGGTGAGGGACAAATATTGCCTTCTTTCCCGTCACTCTTGGCAGGATTTGCAGGAGCTGTCTCAACACTTGTCTGGTCTTTATTTGGAAACACACATGTATACACACACACACACACATTTTCCCTCACCCCAATTTTATTACAGACAGCATAGCTTTGCATATTTGAGATGAGTTGAGTTGTTCATAATTAAGTTTTCTCTGGTTTAATGAAAAAAAAATTTGGTTACTGTAGTTCCCCTCCCCTGGATCAGTATGTTTTTTAATCACGAATTAGGAAAGTGTACCACTGTTCAACAGCTAAAAATAAATGCGGGTTTCTCTGTTAATAACATGATCAATTTTCCATTTGATTCAAAGCTTAGTGAGTTTCTCAACAGTGAGAAAGAACAAGGATCAGGATAGAAACAAGTTTATCTGCAGCGGTCGAAACCCAGCAACAGTTGTTAAAAAGGAAGATGCCGACAAGAGTTGGCAGGTGGCAGGTTTGTAAAGCAGGTGTTCCACCAAGAAAATAAAAGCGAAACACAAGATGGTTCGCACGCTGTAGCTCCCTTATGCCCATTTACTAAGATAAACCAGTGTGACATTTCAAAGTACAGACATAATATCCAGATATGGTTATACAAGTACCAGGCAGGTCACACCGTCTCCAAATGATACGGGTAAAGACCATAATAACACATTAAACCTCTGCCACAATGGATCAGTGATACAAAATTCCAAAACAGATGTTTAGAAGTTAATAACTATGTGCACATACTATATAACAGCATATAGACAGCTTTGGTATCCAAACCTTAGAGGAGGGATCCTAACACATATTTAGACTACATGTTAAACAGAGTCATAACCAATAACATAGATACACACAGAACATCACGATCAACCCCCCCCGAGTAGTCTGTTAAAGTCCTCAGAGTTCCCTGTACTGAGTATCAAGGATACGCTGCTCTATGATATCAAGTATCTTTGTAAATTGGTCGTTGGTCAAACATTTTCTCACAGCTTCTAAAATATGATTATTTGCTTTTTACCTTCATATCAAAGGGCACACTGAGTTTTGAGTTCAACTGTTGGTCGCACAAAACAAGCTGTTTGAAAAGGCCCTACAAAGCAGATAATTGGATAAAGAAAGCAATTATTTGCAGCACTGTAATGTGAATTGGAAAACTAATTTGATAATATGATAAAAAGCTGTTAACATCATTAACTCACAGCAGGTCCTAGTACAAAGGCTACTGAGAGGGTTTGTGTTTGCAGTTTGATATGGAAACTGATATTCTGATAACCCCAATCTGCTGTTTGCCCTCAGTGAGATAACAGCATGCCTCTTTCATCCCTTTTAACAGTCATGGAAGGCTATCAGGACCTGCTGAGTTTGCTGGTGAGAGGAAGAGCAGAGACCGGCAGGGAGGGAGGTTGCCGATAATGGCTACTCACTCTGATGCTAATTCTCTGGCCAGGTGACTTGACTTGGGGTTGGATCAGATGAATCCACCACATAAGTGAGCCAGACAGAAGGCTGTGATTATAATTTGACCATATTCCAGAGCAAATCAGATTCAGTATCAGAATTTCAATCTGTGGGAAGAAAAATATCAGGCATCTGTCAGATTTCTACTTTTGTCCGAGATTGTCCTAAAACACGACTGTATACAAGATATGTAATTATTTATTAGTGAGGTCCTGAGTTGTGATCATAGTCTTGTATTTCTTAAGCTAAGTCTGGGGATGCTTGACTTTCTATTCTCAGAAATAGCTGACTGAATTCTTGTGTGAGCTGAAATATAAATGGCAATTGAAAAAATTTATTTTTCGGATAAATGCTGTCACATACTCATAACTAATGTGGTGCAATATCAGATTTTTTTTTCTCTAATGTCAACAGACATGTTCTCTGTTACAGGCTTCTGCAATAAAGTACTGTTGGGAAAGGTGCGAGTGAAACAAGCAATCTCAAAGTGTGATCTTGAGCTGTGGGACATGTGATGTAAATTCTTTCTTTTTCAACATTCTTTCCACTGAATAATCATCTATTTTAAAGATAGAAGAACTATAGAGCCTTTGCATACAGTTTGAAGTTTGTTGTCTACTATCTGACCACTGGTAGTGTTGGGTCACAGAGGAGCAGGTCTGTCACTCAATCTGCCCTAACCATAGCAGCAGTGTTAATCAGCCAGTGTTGAATCTTATTGCCTGGGAGATTTGTGGCTGTGCGTCACAGGTCTGGCCTGGATTCCTTCAGTCATAGGAATGGCTATGGTTTCGTCTGTTGCCAAAGTTCACGCACGCAAACACCTCACAACCGACTGACCTGTCTGTCTGCCCCACCGAGCCCAGTAGAGGCAGGTGATGTGTGAAAGAAGGATGGAAAAAGCATTGGAGGTGGGACAAAATATCGAAACTGTAACATATCCTGATATTTCCTCTTGTATTATATTGTTGATACACTGGTGCCAAATATATATACCGGTATATTCATTCAAATATTTGGTTTGATTCCTATTTCACCATTTGGCTAACCTGATATAAGTGTGTGTGTTACAGAGGCATTAAGCTATGGATTTCGTTTTACTTTGCTTCAACTCAGCATCCAGAATGCAGCGTCTTCAGTTACACAGATATGGTTCTATGTCAAATCTGGATTGATTATTGTAGAATCGCTATATATTGTTATTTTAGATTAATGGGGTAAAGATGGTGGCTGCAGGTTCACCATGATTTCTGGCCACAGTGCACCTGCAGCGTAGAACTTTTACCACATCTTACTGTTGCGGTGCAACCTCATCACGCAGCACACCACTACCTCCTCACTACCTCCTTTGTCCCTAGAAGCTACTTTTTACTGTGCACAATGCAGGCTCTATATATCCATAATGGAGCCAGCTCCTTCACTCATGTCCTTATTGTCTTGGCCTGGATGAGAAAAGGCTGCTCTTTAGAAAAGCAACGCTGAGCTCATTCTGAATCATGCCAACCGTCACGCTTATTATCTGTGGTTTTCTTTGAGCAAGGTAGCTGTGGAGGAGAGGCATGCTGCGTTAAGGACCTCTGTCCTCTTAAGGATAATTTGGTATATTTTTCAACATGGGCCCTATTTCTGTTATTGTATATATTGTTCTCGCTAATTAACATCACTTTGGTCCCAATGAGTCATTTCAACACCCCACACATGGGGAAATACGCCATGGTAACTAGTACTGGCTGTCAAATGTGCTCAAGAGATCTCTGATTGTGTACATCTATAAAAGTGTCGGTTGGGGTGGATGTGCGGTGGAAGCCTCAACACTGACTAACATTGGTAATACTGACTACCGCGTTAAGCCAATTTAAAGGCAGTGATGTCAGTATGTTTACTGAGCCCTGTGGGGGTCAGGGTGAGGTTATGACCTTGCATTTCCTGTTCCTGTGTGTGGCCTAGACATCTGTTACCCTGTGGTAGGGAAAGTGGCTGTGGCAGAAGTGGGACAGTTGCACATGCGGTACGTCTCCAGTGGTTTTGGAGCTTTTCTTTGCCATTTGAGGGCTGGTGCCGGGGGTGTTGGTTGTTCTTCACAGCAGGAACTCTGGCCTTGCCCTTCTTTTAACAGCAGGAAAGAGACAGAATCTACATGAAGCATACGGCTATTGTCACCACTGCAGCATCCATTATGCTAAAACCCCACCTCCTTCCTATTTCCCCTGCATCCATCCCCCTATCTTACACATACTATACTTGCCAGGAAAACGGAGGCGAATAATGCAATTTAGCATACAGCTGGATATGTCTGTGTCTGTCTATGAGACGAGTCATTGTTAATATTGATAGTTAATTTAGGGGATGTAAATGATGTCAGAGGGGAGGTGGGTGGCTGCTATAGGCTGTGATATCGAGGGAGACAGACAATCAGTATGCATGCCATGCTTTGCATTAACATGGTAAAAGCAGGGTTGCTGTGGCAACAAATCCCAAATCAGTGCTGCACTTGGACACCCCAGCCCACTGTTTTCTGCTCATCTCCCAGTGGATCTGAAGCTCAGTTCTCAGACCGGCCTACTTAAGGGAGAAGGGATAAGTGTAGGACCAGGGATCATGTCCAAAGCTCCAAACTCAATCCCAGAGCAGGAGGGTGGGCCAGCAGATGCGGGTGCACAGTAGACCACCCTCTTCTTCTGCTCTTTTCTTCTTCTGCGCTGAAGTAGCCGTTGAGCTATCAGACATTTATCTGTTTTGTTGGATCGTAGCTAGTCTGCTTGATATTAAATCATAGTGGATTTTGAGATGTAGCGAGATCTACTGCAGAAACTGCCCGTGGACAGCCTGTCAATTTATCTCAATTCAGCTCTAGATAATCCTGCTGTCAGGTCATCCCAACTATTGTAAACACAGTTGGTGTTTTGATTTTCCAGAGTAACACCCGAATTAGGGCCGCAGCTAAAGATTGTATTTATTATAAATAGAAATATTTTAATGTTTTTTTCCACATAATCATAAAATTTGACAAAGATGATTACTGAAACCAGCATTCTAAAACGAGTTAACAGGAGAGGTGGAAATTTGTAACATTTGGAAGCAAGGACAAGAATATATTTGCCTTTTTGGTCCATTGAACCGATTAATAGATTATCAAAGTTGAAAAGAGTAACTGCAAACTCATGACCTGATGCACAGACAATTAAATAACAGAGACCATCTTGCAATAGGATCACGCCAGCGGCTATGACAATCAATATATTGATTGATGTCGTCATTACTACATCATTACATGAGTCCTCAGTAGCTACAATGTCCCCTTCACTAAAGGAACTGTCAACAAACTTATAATAAGAGAAGACAGATTTACTAAAAAAAGTGTTGAAATATTCAAAATCACGCCTGTGGTACTTCCTGCTGCAGGAAGTCTCCAGGACACGTGATATTGCCGGTGTTGAGCATTGATGGAATTTACTTCAGTTCGCCTTTCAGAACAGTGGTGAGGACGTAGCTTTTACATCAGAGTTTCTTTCACATGTTGCAGGCTGTGTGGGAAAAGCCTTGAGCTGCTCACAAGATGACAGACTTGCTTGCCCATGTGGGGGCTGATGTGTCATGAGGCGGAACTGACTGACGTGCAGCTGTTATGACAGTCCAGTTGATGTTCGGCCTCATCTTGGCCCCTGGAATAATTAGATTGATTGTTGCCAGATTAGAAAAGCGCTGGACAGTGTATGATGAAAGCAGCGCTAGACAAGATAATTATGTAAACATTTATATCTTAATAAATCACAGACCCTTTCAGGTGAAGCCCCTGTAAATTGAAGGTTTGACCTTAAACGAATGAAGTTTCCTTGTATAGTTGAATCGCTCGTACAATGTAAGAATAAAAAAACATTCTGCGCGTACGGCGAAATTCATTGCGTAGCTCCTAAATATGTTAATTTAACAATCAACACATGCACACACCCGGCCACATACAGGTCCATACACACATCTGCCTTTACAGATAAATGAAAAAAGGAAGTAATAAAACATATTTTTCGGGCTAATTGTACCAAAATGCTCTTGCACATTTTATAAAAAATATTATTGTGCTTTATAAAGGCCTACATATATTACATTATTATTTTATTGTATTGGTGAGGGGAGAGTGTTTTGTGGTGCTCAGCTCAGTGACTTGCAGGTCTTTGAGGCTCTGTAGCACCTTCCAGATGGAGGCAGAGAGAAGGGATGTGATGGAGGTGCCTTGCATCCTTCAGCATGCTGCTGGCCCTGTGGAGGCAGAGTGATCTGAAGGTGTCTTCCAGTGAGAGCAAGGAGGAGTCCAATTATTTCCTGTGCTGTGTTGCCTCTCTGGAGGGCTGAAAAGTTTGAATGCCATGCTGTAATACAGTACGTCAGTACGCTCTCTATAGAGATTATAATATGTATCCTCTATCTATCTTTCCATATTTCATCTTCGCCCTGTCCCAGTTTGCTTTGCCCCTTTGCTCCATTTTCAGGCGTTGGCCGCTGTGTGCTGCGTGGAGTGAATGAGGACACGCTTGCTGCCTCTTACAAACTTTATGCATCTTACTGAATATTCAGCAGCTGCGTGGCCTGTTTCTCAGCTCAAAGGCTGTATCTTCACAAACAGATTATCGTTTGTGTTTTCAGGTTAAATGAAAGCAAAGCCACCATGTGTGAACATGAGCAACATCTTCCATTACCTTCACTGATTGCCTGTAGCTGTCATCACTTTGTTGGTCATTTATTAAGCCAAAAAGCCCAAAAATGTTGCCCCCGAAATGTGAACATATTGTACTGTATTTGTTTTTATATGATTAAAATGTGTATATAATTTGGGGTTTCAATGATATAGTAAGGCATCAGGAAATTTTAACATGTCAAACTTTGACATTTTATGTCCAAATGATGATTCCACAGTATTTTTGAAAATAGTTGAAAGTTTCTTTGAGGCAAGGCCGTTTGTGGCCCTGCGTCATCCTGTCTTTATTGAACAATGACGAAGGGGAGATAAAAGTGTTGACTCATAGTACTAATGTCGGAGGTTCTTTGACTGATTATTCAAATCCTGACTGTTTGGAGGGCAGCACAAGTGTTAGTCGCCCCTGTCCTGTTGCCTAAAACTACTTTTTTCCACTATTTTGCCTGCCTTTCTGTGTTGTTGCGTCTCTAACACAATTCAGATTATTAGTGATAATAATACAGAAGGCCGTCAGTGGGGAGTATCTGACGGGCAAGCCCTGAGGAGCTGTGTGTGTTTAAATGTCAGGCTTTGCTCATCCGTATCACAGACAGAGAGACAGACAGACACATGTTCAGATCTGTAGTAGTGGAGGAGTCATGATCTATATTGAGGTCACAGGGAGAGGCTGCTTGTAATCTGCTCCTGCCAAACATTGCCAAATGTCTTCTGTCCTGAAATCAAATCTCTCTCCTCATCTCACAAAAGTCCTCCCACATACAGACTCTAGCTCTCACAATCAGTCAGTAAACGCGACTGGAATGTGTGATGTGGACTCGATGTGGACCTGCTCCATTCAGCTTCAAATCCCCCTGGTTTAGGATTTGCTTTTACAGTCCGGTGTGCCCCGGCGTGCACTCTAAACTTGCCCGTAAGAATCTCTCACTGACTGGCCATATTTTCCCAGTGGGAGGAATGTAAAGAAACGGGCCCGTTGAGTCATAATTAACGTCTGACTGCTGATTGATCCGTGCCATTGTTCACCAGTCAGTCACCTGGAGCTCTAACAAGTTCTTTGGTTTCTTTTTGACGCTTGATGTTAGTTTCTGAAATGTGGCTGCAGGCAAATGAAATGTACTCTTTTAAATTCCAGATAGTTTGCATTACAGATTTTGTCGGGCAAACGTCAAGGCCTACGTGGATTTAGACTTCACAGATAGTGGGAGATTTGTTCTGTTTGAATACACAGAGAACTAAAACAAGCTGTATCTGTTCTTCTCCTCGTCCTACATGGCTCCTAACCACCACTCAAACATGTATAATTTTTCAATTTACCATCCCCAGGCCTCCCCTCCCCGAGAGCTCCATGGAGAAGATGAAGCGGTTTAAGCGGCGTCTCTCTCAGACGCTAAGAGGCAGCCACACCATCGACGAGTCGCTTTCTGAGCTGGCAGAACAGATGACCATTGAGGAGAACGGCCTGAAGGATAGTGGTGAGTTTAAAGAGCAGTTTGTTGTAGTTTTAAGATGGGCTGCTCATCTAGTGTTTTGTTTCTTGATTTTATGTGGTTTTATGGACGTTTATGGACTGTATAGGCCTTTGTTACATAACTGTTCTGCAGTGAAATATAACAGAATAAAAAGCTTAACGGCTTCACAGAGGCAGTGGCAGCACTACTGGAGAACAGGAAAAAAGTATTTTGAAAGGCTGCATCAGTTATGGATTTTCATCTTTATCCTGCAGTTGAATCCTTTTAATATCAATGACAAAATGAATCAAGCACAAGAACTCTTTAGCCTTAATATCATCATTATCATCTAAGATAGCTTCTGTGACTTTAATAGATAAGCGACTCATGGCTTTAGTTAACCATCACAACCATAAGTGAATGTGCCTGCACATTTACGTGACAAATTGCGTGTCTGAAATAGGATTTAGAGGCTGAATTTGATCCTAAGCTAAATCCAAATTGTATCTAATATTGACCTAGAATCTGAATATGTTACACTGATGAATATATTATCATGTGGGGTTCTGAAGCTATTTGATCTGACTACTTGACATGGAGGGCTGATGGAGTACCCTGACCCCATGAGTAATTTGTTTTTAATTTAGTACACTTTTATAAATCCCTCACGAGAAATTCTTCTCTGCATTAACCCAATCCTTAGGTGAATGTGCAAACACACACACAGTGAAGCAGTGGGCTGCCACTTTAGTGGCACCCAGGAAGCAGTTGGGGGATCGGGCACTTCAGCGGTGAATTGTTTTTTTTCCTGCCGGTCCCGGGGTTCAAACCGCCGACCTTTTCGGTACCAACCCCACTTCTCTAACATTGGGCCACAGCTGCCAAGTTGCTGTTGACATTGTCTACACATAATCAAGTAGATTTAAATCTCCAGGAGCCATCCACCTCACAACTCTTTATTAACTTTGGTCAGCCTGTCTGACATGACTATTTGTAATACTGTAGAATCACACTGTTCCACACTCGCAGATACTGTGTTGATGACATCATTCAGTTGTATGCAGCTGAAGGCTGTGGCCTTCGATGTGTTGAAATGAAGTAGGGTAGCACAGCAACATGTCCCTGCTGATATTCACGAAACCTGCAGGGAGCAAGGGAGGGAGCATGCTGCCACACTGTTGCCATGGTGCTCAGGGTCTGTAGGAATTCAAGAGTTTCCATGACATTACCACGACGACTCTGATGACTCGATGAAATGAGCCCCCCCGCCCCCCCGCATCTTTTTGGTCTTCTTCTTCTCTTTAGCCCACCCAGAGATTTCCGTCCCATGCTTCTTCCAGGCCTGTCCGCAGTTTTGGTCTCTTGTCTTCTGTCCAAATGAGAAGTTTTCTCCCCCTCTTCCATCAAGCGTCCAATTCCCCCCTCCCCCTCTCTCTTTCTCCCTCTGAGAACTAACTGGACTTTGTAAAGAGCTTTTTGTATCGTGATTAACATCAGGTTTGGCCAGAGTGTTCTGTGCTTGGTGAGTTGGGACACAGAGTTGTGTGTGTTTTTGTGTGTCTCAGCTTGCGTGAGGGGATTTTAACAGCCTGTGTAACGGTAAGCAGGGAAGAGAGGAGACAGTATGGAGTAGCCAGATGAGATGTGATCTGAACTCTGTGATTGGGGAAAGCGTTCTGGTCCTGATCCGATTATGTAACATAACTCAGGCCAGTGACAGCAGCAGCTGCCGAGAGATAAGAGCGAGGTGGCATCAGGACCTGGATATTACATACTGTATTACATATGGGGGGGAATATGTATTCATATTGAACGCAACAATTCAAGATTTTACGGTCATTAGCCAAGCCGAACGATTCATTAGATTAATTGTATTATGAAATATGAGGTTGTTATCTGTTCTGTTGCTCTGACCACAGATGGCCGGACAGCCAGGGCCACAGAAAGCTGTCTGACCGGAATGGCACATTACACACAACAGCACTGAGTTCCATGTCAAAATGAATTGTTTCTTTTTTTCGTATTTGTCAGTCTACTACACTACTATCTTATTTCTTATAAGGAAATGTTTTGTTTTGTTTTGTGTGTCAAAGAAGACTCCCCAAAAGATGGCTCAGGTAGATCAAAGCAAAAGAAGTTCATACTTTACAATGTTAGTTTAGATAGATTAAAACATTTTAAATAACAGTATTTTTCTGGTATTTCTATCATGATTATTAAAAAGTGTGATGCCACTATCATGTATTGAACAAAATTTTGTAAACGGTTAAAACCCTAAAGTTTAGGCTCATATTAACAAATGGTTGTTGGAAATTGCTGAATAATATTAATTTTGAGATTTCATGCATTTTTTGAGTAAGACAGGTGTCAGATGCATCTGATTGTTCTTTATTATTTACTTAACGCCTCCCAGGAGAGAAGAGAGAGTTAAACAAACCATCACAAAAGGAAAGTGCTGCGCATCTGCGGGTGTGTTTGAATTCATAGGTAAATTATACATACCTATACAATACATGGCTGTGACATCAGACATAAACAGAAAGGAACTTATTGTTGTATGGCACAATACCTGCGTGTCGTACCAGCCATGTCACCACTGAAAATGTTCTGGAATTATCCTGGAAAAAGATCTCTCGGAAAGAACGGGAACCCTGACTTCGGTCTTAATCTAAAATCTAGTAATGTCATTCATTTGTGTACGAGGGCATGTTGGTGGCAAAACTTATGTAACGAAATCTGTAAACCCACAATTTAGCCAAGAAACAGCAGCCTGAATTTTGTGAGCTTAATTTTGTCGGATTTAATCGGATTTAAGTCTGAAAAATGCAGACAACTTGAATGACTCTGGAAACTGGAAGCCTGACAAATGAGCGAGCCATGGGGTGTGTGCTTGATGATGACGTGACGCGCTGCCTTTCAAAGCTCACAAACATTGCTCGTTTATTATGGGCATTGTAGATATAAAAGGAAGCTGACACTACACTTTCACGCGGATTCCTCAAACATTTTTCACAAAACAGGTTTTTTCTAGTTCGCAGATCAGGACTGATGGCTGATGACGGGCCAGTCAGGGCCGCAATGGTCTAATCAAGTGTAAAAGGGTCGTTGTGACATCTCCGTGAAGGAAAGCGCATGTATTTGTTTTACAGATTATGAGACATGACGCCTGTCCTAAGTCCCTGAAAGACTACAGACAAACATTAAGATTATTCGATTTGTATGTGTTCAGACTCCACATGCACATGTTCACTGTCTCTATGAATCCATTTGGTAGCTGATAACATATTAATAACATCATCAATGTTTTCTTTTTTAAAATATCAGGATACAAAAGAAAAGAGGAATTATTAATGGATGAAGTAACCGGAGATGAATGTCTGTTTTTGCTTAGTGGTTCCATTTAGCTGCTACATTCATTTATTGTGTATTTCGCTGTTGTCAGACAAATACATAAAGCGGCACAGTACACAAAAGTATGTAAGGACTTTTATGTACATCAGACCCGTTCAAACTAGCTCCCCCAGATACATTTTCCAATGTAAATAACTCTTTATACAACGAGTACTTGATGGTTATTATTTACAGACACGTAATAAATCATTGTATTTCACTCTCGACTTTGTCAGCCCGGGAGAGGCTGACGAGGAAGCTAAACACAAACAGATGAAGAGATGCGCTCCCAAGCTAAGTTACCAAGACAGACAGACTACAGAGAGATGCTGCAAGCTAGCAAATCATCTTAATGTTATTGTCATTTGCTGACATCAAACGCGGGCTCAGTATAAACTAGTGAGTCAAACAAAGTACATCACAAACCTAGAATGAACCTTTGTTTGACTGGTTTATTACTTAATCTGCCTGTAATCTACGTCCATGAACACCAGACTTTTTGCAAGAAAAGTAAAGCGCATTTAACAAGTGTGGAGCACATGTTTCTTTGATCTTGGACCTTAAATTTGACCCTTACGCAAACCGAAATAAATGTTTAGAAGTTTGGTTTATATTTAGGCTGTTTTGTAATCAAGAACAACAATGACGTCTTATGAAATAGATTGAACAATGAAAATTACGGCTAAAATCAGCACCTCTTCGCTGCTTTCAAACAATGCTGTACAACGAGTGTTTATTCACAAAGTATTACTATGCACCAACATCTATAGTAAAGAAAAAACATAAAGATTCCTGCTACAGCTGAGTTCGCCGCAGCAGGTGAGACGGATGGCTGTTTTTTAAAAACATGTTCGTCCTCGTAACTCATACTGGGTTACGAGCTCTCTAAATGACGGCTTTTCAACCTTGTGGTAAGACACCATTTCTTTGCAGATATAAGTCACTTCATTAATGCAGTTATTTAGTGATTCACAAAAACATCCTGTGCTCTCTGGCTCCGCACTGATTGTGTATCTGTCCGCACTGCTGCACTGAGCGTGAGAAAAGAAGAAATATACAGTTTTGCCCAAATAACAACTGATAAAATGTATAATTTTATTAATAATGTAATAATTAACTATTTCATATGCTGGAAAAGTCTTGAAGAACTTTGCGACTTGCATTAAAAATGATGTGATAGAGGACTGTACCCTGACAGGCACATCACTGGGCTCCTGTATCTTCCACAACAGAAGAAACATATTTCTGCTTTCCTTTACTCCTGGATGTTCATGCCATTCTTTGCTCTTTTTAACACCCACTTTATTTGGAGTAGTCTGTGCTTAGGACGCAATTGACTATATTTCTAAGTCACATCATTTGACGTATAGCCTACGTATCATCAGATTAAGAGATAAAACCTGTTGTGTAACACCAGTGTTTATTCTATGCAGTTTAGGATTCTGCTCATGTGTAGCAGTTACCAAACTAAGCACAGTATTTTGAGAAGCTCGTGGAAGGCTACACTTAGCGTCTGATTCAAGTGAAACTACCCAAAGGGAGTTGTTGGAACAGGTTGTGTCTGATGGATCTGCAGGGATGTTTCCTACATGTTTCATGACTCTGGACATGTCGTCCTGAATGGAGGGCAGGTTAGCACCGAGGATGGTCTGTTCCTGTCCTGCTTGGTGGCCATTGGTCGAATGTTGTGAAAGGGAAACTGACTTTCAGTAGCATTGATTGAGAAGCATGAGAAGACTTGATCTTTGAGGCTTTTTTCAATGTATGTGGACAATGAAAATACTGTTCTCAAGTCTCTTTTTGCTACAGGCTCACTCACATGTTAGTCAGTCACAGGTCACTGTGCATCCGTAAGATCTTCTCATCTTCGTCATCTTTTTTTTAAAAACAACTTGTGTTTCACTTCCGCAGAGCCCATAGTGAGGAACGGCCGTCCTCAATCTGCCCACAGTGTCCACTCCTTCCTTCATCAGTACACAGGCTCCTTTAAAAAGCCGCCGCTGCGACGACCTCAGAGCGTCATTGGTGGAGGCCTGGGCTCTCTGGTCATGCCTCGCAACGGCAGTCGCCTCGGTGAGACACACACGCTTCCCACATCTGCACATCGCCCACATTTGATGTCTGTCTTCTTTGATGTGTAAAGAGACATCTCTGTTGTGTTCAACATCTACTATCCTGTTAGAAAAGTAGCTCTTTTTAATTCCAAATTTTTTTTTTAAGTTCTGTCCTCATGTAAAATCTCCTCAAACTGCCTGCTCCTTGTCTTACACATATTGAATCTACTCAGCACACACAAAGAATGATGCATTATGTGAGGGGGGAAAAACCCTGCTCCAGGCATGTGTTTGCCGAGGCACACACAGTTCAATCATTCCAGTGTTAAATTCAGTCATACAACAAGCCATTTGTTAAACAAATGACACTAAAACTAATGACTTTAGACAGTTGCCGCAAACCAGCAGACCGGCCCTACAGCCCAGATAATTAGATCCACAACATTCCTTTAGTAAAGCAAAAGCCTAGATGAAATGGTTACATGCTTTAAATGCATGGAACCTGAGTTTGTCTATCAATGGGACAATCAATTTGCTTTTGAGTCCCCTCTGCAGTGAAATAAATTAAATATTATATGCTTCTTCACACCTCCACATGTTCTATAAAGAGTAGGGTGATTTGTAAAAGTGCCCAAGATGTTTTTTCCTGTTCTCGTCTTCAAGTAAGCTGCCCTGCCCTTTTCCCACAGACCTACTGCCACTTGTTAACCTCAGCCCCTCATTCTTTATTTCTCACTACACCTCCTTGTCTTTCTCTACTCCAGATATCGTCCATGAGAACCTCAAAATGGGTTCGGACGGGGAGAGTGACCAGGCATCAGGGACTTCCTCTGATGAGGTGCAGTCACCAACGGGTGTCTGTCTGAGGAACAGAGGGAACAGACGCATCTCTGCAGAGGTGAGTTCCCCTCCTCTGTGTATATCTTATGCTTTTAAAGTTTACAATGTGTTATAGAAAGTGAGTCACTGGCTGCTATCAACCATCGCTTACGTTTTAGTGTTAACATTGTGAATCATGACACATGTATTAATCTAAGATTGTTCCTCGTTTAGCATTTCATCATCCATTTTTTTCCTTAAAGAGACGCTTTGATTCTTTACCTGAAAGAATGTGTGATTCCCATTGATTTTTGTGGTATTTAATGCTTTGTGCATTACAGCTCCATCCTGTAACTCATCGTAGGCGTATTCTTGTAGTGTGTCGTGAAAAACGCACAATTCCTTAGCCGCCCACGTAACATAC
Organism: Macroramphosus scolopax; assembly: GCA_901007825.1. Lineage (NCBI taxonomy): Eukaryota > Metazoa > Chordata > Actinopteri > Syngnathiformes > Centriscidae > Macroramphosus > Macroramphosus scolopax. The sequence goes on along the minus strand of CAAKHC010013824.1, from coordinate 109,118 downwards.
AGACGCTCACAGTGTCTCCACATACTGTGCTTCAGAACATACTTTCGAAATCTGTTTTCAAAAGGTTTCACAGCCTCCTCCGCCCACACGGCCCCCTCACCTTCCATCTCTTTCTTTCACACGCATACACAGTAGCCAGATTTTGACGTTCCTCTGCTGGTTACGTAATGTCGGCACATTATGGAAATACTTCCTTCTGTGATCATTATTTAGTTATTGTTGTCTATCACAAGCGTCTCCTGAATCCTGGATGTATGATTTTAAAATTTACATTTGTCATTTATGAGACACTTAGTGAACAATAGTGAACCAACTGTTAGTTAGTTAGGTTAACTTTTATAAAGGCTAGATTTATTTATTGATGTTTCCTTCTTTTATCATTTCTTAGACTCATGGTATGAAGTTTGGATTCAGGGTTTTTAGCAGTATCTATCTAGTAGCTGTGTATTTACTTCAGCACCTCTTTCTTTACAACAAAGCCACTTGAATCCATCTTAACGGCTCCTAATGGGATTCTAGGATTTCCAGCTGATCTGAGTCTGTATAACCAATTTGCAGTGTGAACATGAAAGTGAAAGTTCTGTTAACTGTTTGCCTTTCTGCATTTGTATTTACATTTCTACCAAGTTGTTAAATTTATAGAATCTGAAGACAAAAACACTTGATTAGGAAATTATAATTATAATTATAATTATAGAAGAATTATAATTATCTATCAATTGTCCAAATTATCTGTCATATCGCCGGCTGTCTTGAGTGTTCAATATTTCTTCAGAGTTTTTCACTCTCTGCACATTAAAACAACAGTTGAGGATGGAAGCCTTACACAGTAGGAAAAAGTATGAATATACTGTGATGTGATGTGTATTGAACATCCCACAATCCCGTTAGGAGCCTTTAAGATGCTCTCAAGAGTCCTTAAAGGACCAGTGTGTACGATCTAGTGACATCTAGAAATGAGGTTGCAGATTGTAAACAACCCAATATTACACCATTTCCAAGAGTGCAGGAGAACCTACACAGTAGCTACTATATAAAGACTACATACAAACGGCATCATGCAGGGATGTTTCGACACTTCCTACAAGCCTTAATCTGCAGTGTTTGGTTTGTGTGTTTGGGGTTACTGTAGAAACATGGCAGGCTCCATCAAAGAGGACCTGCGTCAATCATGTTTAAGAGGACTAGATTCAGCATTGGAGGAGGCCTCCACCTCCCGAGAAAGTTAATCCGTGGGAGCATGAAGCCAAAATAAATTGACTCTTCGGTTTTAATCTTCTGCATCTATGCTGTTCATAGAACAAACACACTAGTGTTTAAGAAAATAACCCTGGATTTGTCTGTTGACTTTGATTTAGAACTTTTAGGACATTGATTCAAATAAGGGCTTTACAGGGACAGTGATGTACCTCAAAAGAAAGTAGCCACTGATATGAGGATCTCATTCTAAACTGATGGCAATACACCAGGTCAGGATTTCAGGGATTCATGAATATTATATTGGTATTCTGCCTGTAGATCCCTCTAATTCCTACAGGCTGGTACTTAAACAGTCAAACTGCCCTTTAAATGTGCATCAGAAAGTGAGGAACAACCAAAATGTCCCCAGATACCAAAAATGTCCTGATTGAAAAGGTCTTAAACTAGAAGTGGTCCTAAGGACGACGTGCACAAACACACATACTTTAATAAATGATTGTTTAAAGCTCTTTAGTAAAATTAATACTTCCCAAAAATCTCAGGTTTCCATGTCAAGAAGTACAAAGTACCCACATTGCTTTTGTTTATTTGGCTGACATCATAATGGAAAAACGCTCAACAAGCACTGAGTCTCATCAGAGAGTTACAAATAATACTGGGAAACTTTGACTGATTGAGAATGTTGTAGTGTTGAACAGAATATCACCCGTAATCGTTTTACGGGATCTGAGCTACTTCAATGTCAGAAATCAATAATTGTAACATAAACCTATTTGATAAATGCTTTCTTATTGTACTGTGTGTGTGTATTTATGCGCGGCTGATGTTGACATCTTGCCAGTGAACCACATGCTGCACAGGACGTGCTGTGTGATCATGGGAGGAAAGCTCTGCTGATTGAAGAACAAAAACTTCCTCCCCTCTGATAGTGTTTATTGGCCGGGTTGATTGCACGACCTCTGTGGATTTACAAGCAGATAGCAGTAGCTGCAGAGATGAGCCATGCATGTACGACTCCACAGGAGAAACTCTTAGCAGGTAGTTAAGCAGCTTACTCCATTTGGGGCTCCCCACACACAAAGACACAAAACATCCCCTATTGTGTATCCAGAGTGTGTGTGCAAGAAGTGCAACCAACACTTCCTGTGCCTGTTTCGCAACCAACGCACACACACACTTGGTTACAATCACACTGTTTCTCACGGAACAACAAACATTCATTGTTTGTGCTGGTGTGAGCAGCGTGATTGACCGCAGACTTGTTGTTGATGAAGTGATCCAACAGTGGAATCACTGTGGGGCTCCTTTCTTTGGTTTGTACTGCTGTCACACTCAGAGGAGGGATGGTAGAAGAAGGAGAGGAGGAGGAGGGGCAATGTAGAAGCAAGAGTGAGGAAATCCCTCCATCGGTAGTCAGGTTTGTACTTCCCTCACTGGAGAGGAAGCCAGTGCTGTTTTGGAATTACATCACAAGGATTACTGTAATACGGTCCAGAAGGGCCCCTGTTTTAACAGATTAGGGCGGGTTGATTGGACAACTGGAGGAGGATAGGAGGGGGGGGGGGGGGGGGGGGGTTGCAGAGGTCAGGTGATGGTTGGCATCACTTGCTCTGGGGACAAACCACCAATGGATGTACAGCACAGAAAAGCTGCACACTACCAGATCTATTTTTTATGTTTGACTGCAGGATTAGGCAAAAACATCAGGCAGATTTTCTCGAAACTCAGTGAAGAGGTGCAGCACAGGGCGCAGATGAATCCATTAGATTTTGGTGCAGATTCATGGAGGTCTTTGCATTCAGAGTGCATTTCTGGTTTGACGTATTCAATCAAGTGTCTTTGTGTTTCCACCTTTTAAAATGAATTGTGTCCATGCATTTCGTTTCTCAAGTTGTACTGAATATGTTATTTGACAACGAGTGATGTGTAATGTGAGTAAGAGGCTAAAAGCTGAGTCACTGTCCTGTTTGAATGAAAGGCTGAAAGGTCAGTTCACCCGTCCAGAAGTCAGTGGCCCTCAGTTACACATTCATGAATGAACGTGATGTTGAAATGTGGAAAGTTCATAGTTGCATGTTGTTGTACGTTGGTTAGGAAGGGGGGGGTGTTACAAAGTGTCCAGTGTTACCGGAGGGGGGCTGGAATGAGATTTAAAGCAGCTAACAAGAGGCCGGATTAACAGTAATCTAACAAAGAGAGGAAATGCTTGATTGTATTGTGAGTGTGTGTTTGATTTTATATAACAACTCATTAGGATCATGCTTTTGTACTTGCTCTGGGAAAGACTTTACCAAGAACTCTTAAAGAGCTCCGCAGGCACCATTCATTATCCAACACAAAACTGTACAGTCACGCTGCCACATGTGTTTATACACACTGCCCTCCCTGTTGACCAGTGAGTCTTAAAGCAGGCTGTCTAAAGCTGGTTCTTGCACATCCCTAGTGTTTATTCTGGGTTTCTGCACATTTTATGTCAATCATTGGTATTTATATAGAGCTTATGTTGTTAGCTGTGGGTTTCCTCCTGTTTTTTTTCAGGGTTTAACACAATGTTGACACAATGTTACATCTGTTGTTCTTGTGTTTTGTATGTCTGCAGGACCTGAACAAGCGTCTGTCCCTGCCAGCTGACATCCGGATACCTGATGGTTATCTGGAGAAGTTGCAGCTGAGCAGCCCACCGTTCGACCAGCCGCTGAGCCGACGCTCCCGCAGAGCATCACTGGTGAGAATGAAAGGGGTTGTAGAGGGATTAATGGGGGGCAAGAGAGTATGATGATGATGATGGTTGGAAAAGAGACACATTAATATTGAATGTAAACTAAGTAGGGAAATCTCTTCTTTATCTCTTTGCACTTAGATAATATTCAGCTCCTTTCTCTCCAGATTAAGGAGCTGGATGCTTTAGCTGCTCTCTGATTTAATAGTCAGCAGGATCAAGTAAAAAAAACAAACACTATACACTATAAAAAAAATAAAATAATAGGTAATAGGAGGCCACCGTTGCAACAAGTCAGTTTGTGAAATGTCTTCTTGATATTCCACGATCAACTGTAACTGGTATTATTGCAAAGTGGAAATTTTAGGAACCACAGCTTCCAAATTCATGTTCCAGCATGACGGTGCCTGCTCAAAACTAGTCTTAGCATAAGAAGAAACACCACAGATACAAAATATGATAGAAAGATAAAGTTGTGCATTTGGTAAATTACGTTTCTCAGGAAGTTTAATGAGGTTCTAAAAATGAATTCTACCTCAATATCTATCAATTTCACATAATTTATTTTGGAATTTACAAAAAAAAGAGCCATATTTCAGGAAGATATGGTGGTCGATAGCACCGTCGCCTCTCAACAAGAGGTTCTGGGTTCAAACCTGACGGCTTTTCTGTGAGTGGAAGTTTGCATGTTATCCTTGTGTGCCTTCCTCAAAACATGCAGGTTAGGTTGATTGACGGCTATATTGCCGCGGGATGTGAATGGTTGTCTGTCTGCATATGTCAGCCCTGTGATTGACTGGTGACCCGCCTACTGCACGTCTTACCCAGTGTCATTTGGAATTATCTCCAGCTCGCTGTGATGCGCTAGAGGATGAACAGTAGAGATAATGAATACATGAGACACACAAGGTTATAAAGACTATAAAGAGAGTATTATATTGTTGATACATTTGAACAGATATAAAGGTAGCTCAGAGTACTTCAAATACTGCAGGAATAGAAATTGCATTATTCTCTGCTAAATGAAGTTGAGGAAAAGTCTTTAAAATGAAGTACTGATTCCTGTTCTTATGTTGATGTGGGGAAGATGATTCTCACGCCAGAGAGCGAGGAGAAATGATTGAGGATCACCAGCAGAAAATCAGAGAGAATAGGAGCTGCAGAGCCATTGAGACAGCTGTTAGAAGTCTGTTTTATTTAATGGCAGCAGGAAACACGCCTTGACCTCAGACTGTCTTCTCATCGTCTCCGTATGTTGTCATGTGTTTACATCGCGATGCACCTCAGCATTCACTTGTCAACAAACTGAAGAATCGGGTTGTGGTTTGTTTTGAATGTCCGTGAGTCAAAAGTAGAAGAGAGGAAAAGTATAAACACTTCCTCAACCAGTCCACAGCATTTGCATGCACGCTCCCCTCTCTCGGGCTGCACAATTGATCAAAATATTATTGAAATCACAATATGGCCAACTGCAAAACCGAAATCACAGGAGCTGCCAGCTTTTGTTGAAAGTAAAATGTGTCACAGCCTTACATTATATCATTATAGGTAGTGCATTGTGGTGCCCCAAGAAATGCTGCCTGCTTACAAATCACATTCTCCAGATGTAAGGGATCATGATTGTTAGGAACAGATCCCAGCAAACATCACATCGTCATTCTTACAGTTTTTCAGCTAAAATGAAATGCAGAAATTGATATTCCCACTAAAATCGTGTGCTATATCGATGTATAATGTTTTGGTACATCCTTCAGCCCTATTGAGAACAGTGCTTGACATACTCAAAAGCTATTAAGCACCCAGACCTCTTATGGCATCTGACAAAGGTCTTCGTGTTGTGCAAGGGATCGGATTAAAATCTGGCAAATCTGCCCTCCGGTTATATGATTTGTTATTGCAGATCACTGGAGATATGGTCGGACTCTAACTTCCTCATAACTGTTATCATTATTAGTCTGATGATTATGTTAATGTAAACAACAGAAACCACTCCAGTTCATTCGCATTAAATTGCTTCATGAAGAAGTTGCCTTCCTGTGCCTATAAACAAACACATTGTAAAAAGCCAAAAGTCATTTGTCACAAGAGATTAGCTCTGATGGTCGTTGGGGTATGTGACCTCCTAACACCCCCCTCTGTTGCTGCAAGGCCGTCATAAGGATTTGTCGTGTGTCTGTAAGCTTGTCAGTGCTAATAAAGATGCAACCCTCATTAATGATGCTCGTTCTTTCTCTCCTGCAGTCAGAGATTGGATTTGGGAAGTTGGAGACCTACATAAAACTGGACAAACTGGGGGAGGTAAGGGAGGGTTTGTGTTCAGTGTTGACCTTGACTTCTTCTCAGGTGATAATGTTCTCATAGAAAGTCATGAAACACAGTAGCAGAGTTTAATTTGCACTTGTGGCAGCCAGGCAGAGCTCTGATACCTGTCTTCTGTTCCTGTTCCGAAGGGCACGTACGCTACTGTCTTCAAGGGGAGGAGTAAGCTGACAGACAACCTAGTGGCACTAAAAGAGATCAGATTGGAGCATGAGGAGGGGGCGCCATGCACGGCTATACGAGAAGGTATGAATAAGTCAGTGTGCAACAATTCCCACAACAACCTCCACTCATGTCTTTTAGCCGCCGTCACTGCATGTTTGAGCCATGACACTGTAACTCAGGTGCTCATAAAGTGTCATACAGAGCAATGCAGTTGGTATTTTGAATCTAATTCCAGCTGCAGGAATGAAACCCAACATGCAAGGCTTTTCAATGAGAGTGACGTTGTCAGCAAGCTATCTTGTGCCTTATCTGTCTTTCGTTTTCTTTTTCTTTTTTTTCCTGTGACTCTGTTGACTTAGTTAAATCTACATAGGATTTCTATATTAGGTCTGTGAGATTTATAAATAAACCTCGCTTAGTTTGAACCCGGACACATCAATCTCAGGAATTAGACAACTGTACAGTGCAGATGAAGGAGAATAAACCGACTCACTCTTACAACTGCCTCCTTTCCTTTTCTTCTAGTATCGTTACTGAAGGACTTGAAACACGCCAACATTGTGACGCTCCACGATATCGTCCACACAGAGAAGTCGCTCACACTGGTCTTTGAGTACCTGGTGAGAACAACTAAACCTCCCACTGGCCTTCTGACTGACTCACATGTTTGTCTTTCCACAGACGCAAATATTAATTTACTTAACATCATTATTATTCATGAGCCTGTAGAGTAGAGGATGATCTAACTGGAGCATAAAGGTCCAACTGTTGCAGGCTCTGTGCCTGTAGACTCTAACGTCCTTCCTCTCTCTCTCTCTCCTATGTAGGACAAAGACCTCAAGCAGTACATGGATGACTGTGGGAACATCCTGAGCATGCAGAATGTCAAGGTGAGCGACTGCAGGCGGTCTGCTGGCGGTCTGCTGGCGGTCTGTTGGCCGGCCAACTTCATCAGCTGTCAAGAGTTTGTGGTTCCTGGTGTCCAGACATGAAACTGTTAGTGTGACCCCTGGTGGTGGACGGTGGACCGTGAGGTTGAGGGAAATTTCTTTAATTTTCCACAAAAATCTCTTTCATTTCTTTGGGTTTTTAACTACATTCTAGTTAATAATATCCGGATATATTGTCCATCCCGTTTATATAAATTAGGGTTGACAAATTATTAGGAACACCTCAGTATGACCTAGTTCAGTTCATCAGCACCACAAATTACAGACTCCAAAATGACCATTAAAATAAATGAGCACCTCTCAAACAGAGTCATTAAATAATAAATATTATGATCCTCATAAAGGGAGGATTTATTGCAGGGCTGTTATGTGTATTATACAGTATTAGTCGTATCTGTGTACATGTAATACATTTACAAATTAATGTAAATATAAAACCATGTATGTGTAGTTTTTATGGGAACCACTACGAAATTGAATATACCTGAATTTATATTTTAAATGTGTCTTTCTCCAGATTTTCCTGCTCCAGATCCTGCGAGGGTTGGCGTACTGTCACAGACGGAAAGTTCTCCACAGAGACTTGAAGCCCCAGAACCTCCTCATCAACGACAGAGGAGAGCTCAAACTGGCTGACTTTGGTAAAAGCAAAACTGACTTTCATGGTTTCTGTCTGTGTGATGTGATGATTCTGCTATATAAGAGATTTCCCTTGTGTTGAGTAATTAAGTAAGTAAACTATTCAACCTGTGATTACATCTTTGAAGCTTCAGCCGTCCATATTTACAAAATACTGAAGCTACAACATGCAGCTTTTTCTTTCTATGAATGGTCTGAGTGGCATTTTGGAAGGAAACTCGCATGGGAATAAACTCGTTTTGGATCATTTTCTATATCTCATATTTCTCCTCTACAGGCCTGGCCAGGGCCAAGTCTGTGCCCACTAAAACATACTCCAACGAGGTGGTGACTCTTTGGTATCGGCCCCCCGACGTTCTGCTGGGCTCCTCTGAGTACTCCACGCAGATCGACATGTGGTGAGTGGGCCTTACTCAACAGGGTGATTACAACTGTTAGAGCCTCCTTGCTGCTTTCTGGTTATATTCATGTGACTGAACACACCGAGTGTGTAGAGATAATCTGACACAGCTGATATACGAAGAATTCATCGCATGAAATGCAAATTTCTTTCTTTGCCTATTTGAAGCTGATAGCTGCTTCAGACGTAGAAGACGCACGGATGTGTGTGGAGCTTTTATCGAACTAAGAACATGAATTGAGCAGGCAGGTTTCTTTATCCATGTGGTGCATGGCTGCTGATGAACATCTGAAGTTGGCAGAGGATTTCACTTTGAATGGTTTCCCTTCAACTTTCAAGCTCCCTGCTACGATCTTCAATTCATTTCAGCCTCTCTGCCTCTGCTTTCGATATTTCATTTGTCAGACAGGTTGTAATTTACCAGGCAGAGGTGCCCGACAGGTGCCGAAAAAAAAACGTTCAGAACATAATATTGAAGTATAACTTCAACTCCAGGTCTGAGTCTAATCCACTTATTGCATAATTCTGACCAATGCTAAAAAGTAGACAGCGGGCTAAGAGGAGGGAGAAGGGTTCGAGGAGGAAGGGGGGGGGGGGGGGGGTGTATGTGTGATACAGGAGTTAGCATTTAACATTAACATTTAACATGACATTGACCTAAGTCAGTGAAACTTAGTCTTTCATTCATACATTTGTATTAAGTTGATTTCTTATGATTTCCTGCAGACATTTGTATAGTTGATCATTTACAACGAGTTGACTGCAGACGGAGAGAGACACTGCAGACGATAGGATTAGTGTTGAATGTATGTTCATTGATTCTCAGCAGTCTTGTGTCTATTATTAAACTGTTGTGTGACACACAATAGAAACATGATATCGTCTTTATATATCTCTGCACTCAAGAAATCGGTATGGGCCACTGGAAAACTCCGTATGGGTCGACCACTAGATGACAGGCCGACCTCCGCAGCTTCGTGTCAGCGTCAAACAGCCCCAACCAGCCTCGAGCTAGATCCAAACAATGTTTTCTTGGGGAGTCACATTCCTGTCACCAGTAAATGTTTCAGGGAGCTTTACCCAAAAAGTTCTGTTTGTCTTAATGGTAGTATAGGTAAATACAACATGTTGAGTTGCATTTGTGTCTAAGTCTCACTCTGGCATTTGTTCTCTCCTGTTGTCAGGGGTGTCGGCTGTATATTCTATGAGATGGCTGCCGGCAGGCCCCTGTTTCCAGGCTCCACAGTGGAGGACGAGCTGCACCTCATCTTCAGGCTGCTAGGTCAGTGCTGCCCCCTGCTGACCAGGACGCGGTCAAGATTTTAATATGAGCCTATAATCGCATTAACCCTGGCATGTATCCCCTTTGGCAGCGTGGAAAACCTTTTGCAGCTGCCGTGGTAAAGCCAGACTTTAACAGGCTTGATTCAATGTCTCTCCATAGGCACTCCAACAGAAGACAGCTGGCCTGGGATATCCTCTATAGATGAGTTCAAGTCCTATAAGTTCCCAAAGTACAAGGCCCAGCCGCTCATTAACCACGCGCCGAGGTAAAGCTGGATATTTATACTTTGAGTCGCATCTTTCCTTCAGATAAAGTAACTTGAGCTTGTCAAATATATTTACATTGCAGTTTTATCTCTTAACCTGTCTTGTTAGCCCTCTGATCACTGGAAATGGATGAGCAAATGTTTCTTATGAGACCCAGTTTTATGAGAGAAGCTGCTGTGTAACAGCATTAGCGAGTTCGACATTGGTGTTTTTGGTTCGTTTAGTTCGGAGTGTGTGCTCTTTTTCACTTCCTGTAAGGAAATCCTGTGGAATAGTTGACTCTGTTTCCTTCCTTACACTCACCAACATCTATGAGTCACCCCACCTCTACTGACCTCCCCCCTTGCTCTCTCTCTCTGTCACCCCTGCGCAGGTTAGACACTGATGGCATCGACCTGCTGATGTCATTCCTCAAAGTAAGTCTCACTTAACTTAACATTATGCGGCTACATTTGCATTTTACTTTTGGAAGGAAGAGCATCAAGGCTCACCCACACGTTCCCGTGCAGTCACACTTTGCTGAGCTTGTTTTTTTTTCGTTCTTTAATGACTACATGCTCCTTCAACATTTCAGTACGAGTCAAAAAAGAGGATCTCTGCTGATGAAGCAATGAGACAGCCATACTTCAGGAGCCTGGGGCCACGTGTGCACACACTGCCAGAGAGTGAGTAATGAAATGGCAGCGTAGTAAAGCAGACTTGGCAGGCTCTGCTTGGTACAGGTCGAGGGATATTGCAGTGTATAGTGTGGATCAGTTACAGCCTTGTAACAAAGACACTATTCTCCTGGCAAGATGTGGTTTGTGTTGCAGTAACTGACTGTGTATCTTTGGCAGACATATCCATATTCACACTGAAGGAGGTCCAACTGCAGAGAGACCCCGGCTACCGAAACTCATCGTACCCCGAGTCAGGTGAGGAGCGACTCACGGATCAATACTCTGATTCCTCGCTTTCCCTGTAAACGTTAACTGAAAAACAGCTTCATGTCTTCGTTTTCCTTTCTCTCCCCCAGGCAACGGAAAGAGCAGAAGGCAAAGCATGCTGTTTTAGATTCTCTGGACTGCATTTTTTTTTTTTTATTTGGAAAGGATGTCCTAGCTGTACAGTCTCGCTGGTGGATCAGTAACCTAAGATGGATGTTGGCGTGGAGCATCATCATCAAAACCCCCCCCTCCCTCCTAACCACGTTGGGTTCTTGTCCACAGTGTGATCCACTCCCACAGGTTCGGCCTGAACCTGGCCCGAAATAGACATTTATATACTGTACATCTATATTTATTGAGAGGAGAATTGCTGCTAAATCCAACTACTGTTTAGAATTCTAACTGGCTCAGTCACTTTAATGAGTACATGCAATGTGTATAGATTTTACATTTTTTTTCAAGTGTTGGTATTCAGAGTTTTTCTTTTTGTCTATTTTTTCCATTTTCATACATAAAACTGCACCTCAAAACCCCTCAGTGTGTGTGTTGGGTGTGTAGGGCACACAGACAGTAGGATGCTGTGCCTGTTGCCACGGTACCGTTCGCAGCCAAACCCATCGTTTGTGAGCATTTATCCCGAAGGTGTTTGCGGCCAGTTTTTTAATTAGCGGATCATTTTAACTTAACCAGGGGCTAATATGAGAGAGGTGCTGCCAAGCTTGGTGAAAACACATCATCTCCTAGTCAGATGCTGGCATATCATTCCTGGATGATGCAGTCTCTCCGTCATGACCAATGAACAAACGCAGGAGGAGAACGCAAAGTGGACTGATGATTAAGGGCAATGCTGAACTGGTTAGATCTCCTTAATTCTTCAGAAAACTTAAACGAGAGTGAACATCTTGTTTTTACTGATAGTCTCCTATCTGTTACGAGGAGGAGGTGCAAGAGGTTCCTGTTGTTGTGAATTACAGACATGTCCTCTCCTCTGCCATTCCCATCAACTATAATAATTGGTCTCTTTTCTGGATTGCCTCAATCAATCGTGTTGCATGCCTGCCGTGTTGTACGAGGAAGCACACAGCCACTAAACTCCTGCTGCAGGGAGCACTAGCTATAGTCCTGCCCCTAGTGAATACCATCATACGTCTCAGTCTATTTAACAGTGTTACAAGATATGTTTTGTATGATATTCTCTAACTTTATTTGTGGATAATTGTTTTTTTTTTCCAGAGTAAAGAAAAATTAAATCTAAAATTTAAACAGAAATTTTGTGAACTGGTTTTGTCGTTTTCTTTCCCATACACACACTTTACATTTTATTTGGGCTACATGAAGGCACCACGTTCAAGCATTCAATGCTTTGTTTATTGAAAATGACAAGACATTCTTCACAATACAAAATTATACAGAATACACACTGTATACCACGTCCAGTATTACAACAAAAAGAACAATACAAGTATTACAAAGGTTTTTCATCGATTTGAAATCTTGTCTTCATTAAAAGATTTTGAAAAAGTGGGAAAGAAATGACAATTAAGGCACAGCCGGTACTATCGGAGAAGCATAGTGCATACATACATACAAGAACCCACATGTGGAACAACCGGTTTCACAATAGGACGACCATGTAAAGAGAAAACAAATGTATTTTTTTTTTTACAAGATTAAAATAATGAAGCTCTCTGCGCGGAATGGGCGGCTAGCTACATGTCACTACTGTCCATCGTGGACAGGGTCATGTGGAAATGTGCTGTACGTCATCTCAAAGGGCCACACGTCTCTCAGACATGGTGGCGTATGGCTTTTTTTTTTTTTTATTTTTTACCAAGTGATTTCAACCACTGGAAATCTGAAGCAACTTTAAGTGCAAAAAAAGTGAGGTCACATAGTGTCTCAAAGGACTTTTTCTAAAGCAATGTTGACAAGGTGGACACGAGTTTGCTGCTGATGACAAAGATGACTGAAAAACTTTCGACAAGAGATTGGGTGAATCTTTTTTCACAGACCCTGGATCAGGATTTGTGGGTGGTGGGGGACAGGAGCAGGGAGGAGGGTGTTCCTTCCAGGTTTGGCAGGGGCACAGGCATGTGTCCGTTGATTAGGCTGGGGAACTGTGGAGGAAGAGAAAGGGGCTGAGAGTTAGCGAGGAGGGGACGGACGCTCTGTGAAAGCTGCTTTCCGGTGAGGAACTGCAGCATTGTCACTGCTCTGGTTTCCTGTTTTTTTTTTTCATTGTGCCTCTTCCTTTTCGTCTCTGTCCCCTGTACCTCCGCAACAGAAGTCAACAGTATGTGCACAAAGGATCCGGTATGAGTGTACGCCTGTGGAGGGGGCGTGGCATAAGTGTGTGTGTGTGTGTGTGTGTGTGCTTCACTAGTGAGGAGCAGCTCTCAAACCAGTCCACCCTGTTCAGACTGGCTCCCCTGGGTTCAAACAGGAAGTATTCACAGGATTTCCTCTCCCTCTCACAAGCGCTGAAACAGGACACCTCTGCTGGACCTGCTTACTAAGTCTTGACTTTTCACGATTGTTGGTGTCTGCTATTTTACAGATGGCAAAAACACCTTTTATTCCTATTTGCTATGTGTCCTCAGAGAAGTAAAGACCTGCTTGAATTAATAAGCGTATATTTATATAACTACGGGGGAAGATGGAGATTTAACAACATTTTCGGCCAATAAAAGCAGGAAAATTATTTTATTGGCTGATTTAATTGTTGAAAATGTCCATTTTAATTGTTTCAAACGTGTCTCAGGTCTATTCTTCAATCACCTGGTTTGTAGCAGCTGCTGGGAAGAACACCGGTTTTTCAGCCGCATTAATTTCCCCTGCACAACCTCACAACTTCCTCTTCGGCTTCAAACGCTACCAGTAATCATTCGAGCGCACCTTCTGATCTCATCATCTGCTATTTTTGTCCCTCGTCCTTCCTCTGTGTGACTACACCTGTTGTGCTTGTTTCTTACCTGGAACAAGGAGCTGTGGCCCTGCAGCCGGGCGGGGCTGAGCGGGGCAACGGGGCTGAGGCTGCTCCAGAAGTGGATGCCAGACAACAGCGGACTGTGAGCCAGCAGCAAACCAGAGGGAGTCTGCGAGTGGAAAAAGGGGGGAGCAAGATGAAGCATACGGGTAAATAAGAAGAGAAACCAGTGAAGACAACAAGAGAAGAACAGAGACTGGAGGCACGGCGTTGCTGTGAGGACTTTGGCAATGCAAAACACACATAAATGCTAAATGGACATGCACTGCCGTTTGGAAAAACAAACTGACGGAGCAGGAAGGAAGTCTGTGGTTTATCCCCTCAAATACAAGGCTGACGTGGGGAAGAGAGGATAGGAGGTCGGCGGGGGTTGTTGATTGGAGAGGGGGGAAAGAGGGCGTCCTCAAGCACTTGGAAAGTCAACTACTGAGAAAACATATGAAATCAATTTCTCCCCCTCCCCCCACTTTCCCCTGTGTCACCTCAGAGAAGTGAGCCAGTGTTGCGGCCCTGCTCCCATTATTAATGGAATTATTGGAGCATATGGCATCACTTAGGGCCTCTTCCCCCCTCTCGCAGGTTGGACTCGCAGAAGATTTCTGTTAATCTCTTGAGTTCTCCTGATCTCCCCTTTTCTTGCGCCCTCATATACAGAGCGATGCTAACGCCGTTCTCGAAGTGTGACAAACCTCCTCGCGTAAACACATTATTGACTCAGATAATAAATACAAGCTGTTTCCTGGGGTCAAAGAAGATAAAAAATAAATCAAAATGCCACGGCTGGATTGATTTTGGTTCTAAAACTGTCCTGTAAGAGCTAAACGATCCGGTTTACGACTTCATAATCAAAGGCAGTGAAGTTCAAGGCCGTAACTCATGAGTTTACCATACTTTTATATGAGAGTTTACTTTTTGCATTAGCCTTTATGCCTCAGAGTTTAAGTGTTGGGATGTTTTTTAGAAGGCCTATCATTAGCAGCATATGCGGTCAGGATCATAGCAGTGATTTACTCCAACACTGACTTTAGTTTGGAGGAAAGCTAATTAAGAATATATAAAACGTCCTAAAGACTTTAAGCTCCTGAATACATTTGACTTTAAATCATGAAAATATGACCTTTATAATAGCCTGTCTCTGTTACTTAAGCAATTTTTTGTCCTGATGAACACTTGAAATCATGACATCAGGCCGCGTCAAATGTCTGGTTGCTCTCTGGGCACTTAAGGGTTACTGACATCTGGGGCAGTTGTGGCCGAGGGGTCACCAGTTCGATCCCCTAAACAGGCTGAAAAAATGTGAGGTGAAGGAACAGCACTTTCTCCTCCCTCCACATTCAAAAGGCTGAGGTGCCCTTGAGCAAGGCACCTAACACACAATTGCTCCCTGGCGCCACTAAGTGTCTGCCCACTGCTCACTTGTGTGTTTGCATGTTCACTGTCTGTGGATGGGTCGAATGCAGAAGGGAACTTCCCCTCGGTGGATTAATAAAGTATAATAAATCAAATAAAATCTGGGGCAGTGGTGGCATAAAGGATAGAGAATTGTGCTTGTGACCTCCCAAAACTGGCGAGATACCTCTGGGTGGGTAGAGTGAAAAGGCTGCGCTTGCCCCTCCATCATTACCACCATGGAGGAGCCCTTGAGCAAGGCCCTCAACACAAACCGCTCCAGTGGAGCTGCTCCGTCTCCAGCAGATCGGACTGTGGTTGTACAGCTTCCAGGTGTGAGCATGTAACTGTGTGAATGTGACCAGGATGTTCCTGGAAAAGAGAGCGTTGTTCCCAGAGAAACTCCCCTAAATAAATGAAGGTTTAACACAAATACTGGATGGATCCGATCATCCCTTCATGGTCAGCCAGGCCACGGCACAGATAGAGAACAGACAGTGTCCAAGTCTTTGTAGGTACTGATGATTATCCGGTCACTACACTTAAACTGTGTCTGTCACTGAATGATTTTCCACTTGAATTAATGGAAAAATTTGTCAAAATTTAGCAATGGGGTAGATGGAGCTGAAGGTTATAAAGCGCTCAGGTGCATGCAGAGCTTATAAAATACACTATGATTTATTTGACTGGGCTAAAAGCTGGAGAGCTCTAACACAGAGCAAACAAACTAAATCACAGCTTGGAGGCTCTATTCCACCTGGCTTGTGCATCATCTCACCTGTGCAGTGAAGAAGGCCGGAGTGAGGGAACCGGATGGCAGTGCCGGACTGTTGAGGGCGATGGAGCCAATGTCACTACCTGAAAGCAGCAGGGACGGGGCGGAGATCTCCAGAGCTTTTGGCTTTTTGTTTTTAGGTGGGAGTCCATCTCCTTGGTAGCTACTACTATAAGTAGAGCTACTTCTACCACTGCCGCTGCTCCTCTTTTCAGTCGGCTGCAGGGCTCGCTCCCTGTGCCCAGAGGAGAGGTTGAGAGGCTGAGCGCTCTGGTCAGAGTCCTCCTCTTTGACAGCAGGGCTCCAGCTTTGGCCGGGTCGAGTGTTGGGGGAAGAGGGGGAGTTGGAGTGAGAAGGGAGTGTGTGTGGCATGGGGGAGATGTAGGACTCAAGTTTGGCCGAGGGAGGGGAGCTTCTCTCGTTGGCGTTGGTGCCAAAGCGGATGACGGAGCGGGGCTCCTCCTGACGCTCCCTCAGGGCTCGGAGCAGCTCAGGCTGGTGTTGCAGCGAGCTGATGCTGAAGGAGGAGTAGAGACCTGAGCGGAGGTAGTCGTTTCGACACTGCTGCGCCCCGAAGGCTGCGAGGGTCCTCCTCTGGACCGCCGCTGCCGCCTCCTCCTCCCCTTCCTCTTCATCCTCCTCCTCCACCTCCAGCTCAGGGGCCTCTCCTTCCTGGAGGGGAAACCTTCCAGAAGCCAAGCCCATCTCCACCGCCTGCGGGTCCATCTTCAGGATCTCGGGGAAGGACACAAACTTATAGACAAACTTCTGGCCGATCACCTTCTTGATGATGTTCTGGAAAACAGAAGTTAGTGATGAGTTTTCCTGTATTACAGCAGACCAGCATCAATGGAAAACAAAAATATAATACTAATATATATCATGTTGTTACATGTTTGAGAGCATTTCAATCAGTCCCTCGGGGCAACTTGCCACACAGAAGCTACATCTTGCTCTGACTCAAGTTTGATAAGAAAGAGGAAGTGTAAATGTTAATGCGGGAAGATTGTTGGTTCAAAAAGGAGTCAACCAAGAACTTGTTTTAGTGGAACACTACCTTCACTAACCAGTTATAACAACTGACTGGGAGGATTAGATTGTGTATTATACAGAACACATTGATTTCACCTTGTCGTAGTAGTAGCGCAGCGCTCTGCTCAGCTTGTCGTAGTTCATGTTGGTTTTATTCTTGCGGAGTCCCCACAGCTTGGCCACTTCCTCCGACTTCAGGAGCTTGAACTCGCCATCAGTGGACGTCCAGCAAATGAGGTGCTTGTGACTCTGGTCCAGCAGCAGCTGCAGTAGGAACTGCCACAGGGTGATGGCACTGTCCATACCTGCAGCAGGGCACGCAGGTGACAAGATCATTGCAGCGAAACAAAGTTTGACTGATGGAGCAGAGCACGCGCCATCGCAGCCCTCATTCTCCTCACAATCAAGATGATGACATCTGACGTCTTTGTCTCAGGGCCCTTTTTCACAGGAATGGAACATGTGTCAGCTGACTCAAAGACTTACCTCAAGATAGACTTCCTGCCAGATGCTATAATGACTGAATAAGCACAAGCTGAGCAGCTCCGTACTGTTTAATCATCTCTGTTCTGCCAGTGAGCTTTATGCCATCCAGACTAAATTTGGTTCCTGGCTAAGGAGGAAACAGCCTGTTTGAGTTGTAACATGTGGTGTAAGGACGAGTAGACCAGTGATGAATAGAACAGTGTGTGTTAAAGAGTGTAGTAGCAGAAGAAGGAGAAAAGAAAAAAAATATAAGGAGGAACAACAGCTCAAGCCAGAAATATGCTGCGGTTCAACCTGGCCCTCTCTCCACAGGAAGTATGACGGGCCCAGGGTGGGTTATTCCTTTAATAGAGGAATGTGCAGCCTCGAAGCTCCTGTCTGCCTGCTCCGAGCTCACGCACTAACTGGACGAGTAACACCAGAACAGGGACGTTGATACACAGAATCTGCAACAGTGGAGTCAGACCTCTAAAACAAGTGGCTGCGTCGCACATTAGACATTTATTGCTGTTTTCTGACATTTCGTATTGAAAAGTATTGATCAAAATAAAATAAAAGTTATCGATAATGAATGAAATTAATTAGTTGCAGCTGCATGCTAACGAGTCAGGACTTGTATTTCATGACTTTGTTGTGGTACAACGTGTCCAGCAGCAGATTTCCAAACAGTCAAATGATTTAATACTTAATTAAAAATGTTTTTGATCACTAAGGTAGACTGTATTTAATTTGGGGCTTAGAAGGATTCATGATTCATTGACTGAGGATTCATTAAAACAAATATTAAAAGTGTGGTGAAATAGTGTGTTGTTTGGATAAACACCACATAAGTCAGGTATAACTACTTATCTTGAAATTGATCAGTAGCTGGCAAAAGTACTGATGAACTGAACAGTGTCGTCATCCTTAATTCCCGTCTGTCATATCTGTGACTGTGAGGGTTGGCTGATGCTAAGAAAGCAATAACAACGCAGCCAATCAACCACAACATGTCTGTCTAGAGAGAGAGAGAGATGGGGCTGAAGTCATTTCCGACACACACTATCCCTTCAGTTTTCTATCTGCCATGTCCAACTACAAACCTGTCAAAGTCAGGACTTCCTCCTATTCTACTTCCAAGGACAAATGGGGAGGAGAGGGGATCCCACAGCAGGGGAGCTTTTTTTTTTCCCAGTCCTGCCACACTTCCCACAAACATCCCAGGAGGAGAGGGTCAAAAGAGCAGATCATTGTCCCGTTACCTCAGCTCCACCCTTCAAATCCTAATTCCAGTTTAGATTTAAAGACTGTAAACTAAAAGTGAAGCCTTCCCAGTGAAGTCTGACTTCTAAACATTCACCTTTGCAAGTTCCAAATAGCTCAGCGGAACAGGACGTCAGAAATAACTTCCACGCCTTTTCAGCAGATGTGATAGACTCTGAAGGGCCGCGGTGATAAATCACAGTGACGTGTCTACAACTTTTTGAGATGAAAAATCACACATCACACGAGGACAATGAGGTGGAACGAGACACACAGCGACAACTTTCGAGCGATATCACAAGACCGCTGCGGTGGTTCTGGTCGGGCTGGATGAGCTCCGCTGCGGATGCTGCTGGGACTCGGATGTCTTTGCCGGGCACACAAAGCCATCCAGTGTGTTCGGCTGAACGGAAACTCCTAATGAGATTAGATGGTGTGTGCAGACATTACTTAGCCATGACTACATCTGCTCTCTTCCTGTTCGCACACGGTGGAAAACTCAGCAGAGGCCCGTAAGAAAAGCATCTCTGAACATCGCTTGAAGACCCGGCGGCTGTTTTTTGTTTTTTCTTCTTGCATGTCTCTTCTTTTGTTTGTCTCTCTTCTTCTTCGGGGGGAGGCTGCAGTTGTACCCGCGGTTGAGAGTTGCGGCAACTGTTGCGCACAGAAGTCTCAAATCGCTCTTCTTCCCCCTGTGAGTCATTTTCAACATGTTGTTCGGACCGGACCGGAAGAAAGTGTCCGTATGATCGATACTACTGTTACCGTAAAAAAAACTCACTCCATCTAAATAGTTTCACACAATGCAAACCGCTTTACGGCCCCTTTACACTTAACAACAACACTTGAAGTAAACTTTAGCAACAAACCGCTGTAATAGTCAGACGGAAAGATGTGTGTGAAGTTACCTGCGATCTCGTCTTTGGCCCTCCGAGAAACTTTACGGCGACGCTGGTGTGATTCCTTGTTTTTCCATGCTTGCTTCTGGTCTACACAGTTGTGCTGGACTGAAATAGGATCCTGGGCTTTTTCTTTTTCTGAGCAGGAAGTTGGAGCAGGCAGACACAGAGCCGGCTCACTTCCTCTCCCCTACGATTCCCCAGGCAGTTTGCCGTCTGTGTAAACACACTTTTCCTCCCCTCCTCTGATTCTCCGCCCGCCCGCTGACGGACGGCAGTCGGCCTTCTCGACTCGGTGTCTGTCGGCACACATGATATAGAAACTCCTACAGCCCATAAAGTGACATCATCAGTCCGTGGTGCTTTCAGGGACGCCTCGTCTCTTCAAACACCTCCGTTACCTCGCCAAAGGTTGGAGTACTGCACGAGTTTTAGGGTCCTACAGTTTGAAGTATGAAAACGTTTTACATTTTACATTGTATGATGATCATGCACACTGAATCCAAAATAAGAGAGTGAAGCAGTCATATCAACACAAAAAGTTTGGAAACCCTAGTCATTGCTTATAACACATGTTATATCACAGCATGCAAGCGCTTTTTGTTTTTTCTTAATCTTTCAATTCTTGTATTTAGAATTTTCCTTGCAAAAGTCATGTTACTGCTGCAGTATGTTCAGCCATCTTGCATGCACAGCTCTTTGAAGATCTACCCCACATATTCTTCGTTTTTAAAGGTGTAATTTGTAGATGATATGAACCAGCTAGCCCCCGGGCTCATGTAATCGTGGCATTTTCCAGGCCGCCACTGTGTGGCGAGCTCCAGAGATAGTTAACTCCATGAGTACAGGCACAGCCTTTGGGTACACCTGTGACTCCTTTGCACATTAAGGGCCGAAACAGACCAGTGCTGCTGGCTCAGGATGAAAGTATAACCCCCAAACCACCAAATGATGTATTATGTTGAAGATCATTATCCTTGCTGTAGTAGGCATCATATTTTCAACTTCAGCTTTTATACTTATGGTGGGATGTTTCCTCCACCTGTACAACGTTTTTCTGTGCCACCGGCTGCAAGACAAACCCAAAGATTGATATATTCAACCCCATGTTTCACACTCTGCAACATGTTCTTTACTTGAAATGCTGCTGTATTTGCTCTTTTCTAGCTGTGGATGTCAGAAGCACTTTGATTGGTCGACCAAAACTGCTGTTTGGGATTAAATGAGTTTTGGGATTGTTTTGGTCATTTCTGCTGGACAGCACAAGAGATGACAACAAATAGGCTCTTAGTAGGCTCAAGGAAATATTACATTGGACATCTGATGTAACAGAACCAGCTGAAAGTAGATTACAACCTTTCTACCTGTGTAGGTCACCGAATGCGGAAATAGAGCGCTTGTAAAATAGACTTTTGTACAAATATTTGTTTGTAGTATTCTTTTGAAGGTTTGGTTCTGTGATGAAACTGTGTTTGCCTAATGATGCAAGTCCAAAGCAAATCAGAACGTATTCTACAGAATAACTTTAAATGATGTAGTTTGGATTTGTGGTTAAGGTCGAGGTAACAATGGCAGGTAATTCTTTTAATTGTAGCCCTTTTCTGGAATAGTGTGATTCAATCAAATCCTCTTTAATCATAAAGGAACCATATGAATATGATATGATTGCCCAGACAACAATTTGGCCCTCATCTTTATTTCCCTTATCGCCAGCATTTGGCCTTGAATGATGGCGTTTACTCAGCATGAGGGAGGCTGCCTAAACTCAGCACAAGGTCCAGTATCTATGCCCCACTGTTTACATTCGGGCCACTTCTGTCCCACTGCAATAACGGAACTTCGGATCAATGGCCAAAAGTGTCCCGGATTGGACCCAAACAGGTCTATTAGATGAGTGATGGCGCACTGAATCTTTGCTGAGAGAACTGGATTAAAACCACTAACACCTCCAAGAATATTCTTCTTCTAAAAGAATATTAGGATGCTACATTTGCTTCCATGTCTGACTGTCAGTAAAGACATAGTTCATAAATGATTGGTGCTCAATCTTATAATGAGTCATCTTTTAACTTGAATTAAAAACCACAGTGCAAACAATCAACTACACACCTGCTGTTCTTTTGGGTCCTTCAAAGTAGGTCATAAACCGGACACCTTTGATGTGTGTGCCATCTCTGTGTTTCTGCAGTTCAACCATGAGAACGCATTTCGGTCACTATGTCCCAACATCTGAGTGACCGACCTGTGAGGGTCAGTGATCCCTTGAGGTGTGGCACTGTTGAGGCGTGGTTCCCCACCGCTGCGTCTGATTGGTGCCAGATCGCTCGCAGTTGAAGGTGGTACTTTGGAGAGCTGCGGACAGCGCTCACTGCAGCGGACTCCCTCTGAAGCGCAATGCCTCGTTTTACCGTGCATATCCGAGATGAATGGTTGGCCGTGCCCTGCCGAGACACCTCCAGCACCATCCGATGGCTCGGACAAGAGGCGCTCAAACGTTACATGAAGAACAAACCGGACAACGGCGGCATAACGGTCGTGAAGGACACGCGCTTTGTTGTGCGCAGGTGCCAGGGTTTGGGTTTGTTGGATGCAGATGACACCATCGATGATGTACTGGAGGATAATGACTTTGTCGAGCTCGGTATGATTGTCTGCAAGCAAACATAAGTTACATTTAATATGTGGAGTGGACAGTGGAGGCGTATTAAGCGTGCGTAATTCGTGCGTAAGGCTGTTACACAATGCATCAATTATAATAGCGACCATGAGAGTAAATGTGTATTATTATCTTCTGCTTACAGCAATGGAAGGAGATACCATGTCTCCTGACTTCATACCATGTCAGCCTGGAGTTTCCCATCTGTATCCTTAAACCTGTGATTTGTACCTGTGATAGTTAGGTTGACATTTTTAATTTCTCCAAACCACTTCAAACACTGACGTGGAATCAGCCTTGTTTGTGTTTAATAATCTCACTTGAAAGGAAATCGTGGAAATTGAACTGTAATCCTTAACTAAGTTATGTAAAATAGTACAGCAGCATACAAAGAAGCTAATGAAGTAAGTTGATGCACTTTGCACACGTTCATCCGTTCAACTGTGAATACACTGATTGTATATTTTGACTGTTTTTTTTGTAATATGCACAGTATATTTCCTTGGATGGCAACAACCTGACATCCACAGATCTGGTCAACATGGGCAGAGGACTCTACAAGATAAAGGTAATGATCAACACATTGGATTTGTCTTGAAGGCTCTTCGGTGGTAATATTTGACTTCATTGTAATCATTGTCTTTACTAACAACTGCAGCTGACTCCAGAGGCAGAAAAGAAAGTTGTGGGGGCCAGAGAGCTTTTGGACACCATCGTCAAAGAAAACAGAGGTTTTTGTCAACAAAGACGTTAAATACAAATATTTGAATATTACCATGCCTCTGTGAAACTGCTGTACTTCAGAAATCAGCTTCACCATGTGTTCGGTTCTCTTTCTCTCTATTTGTCTTCCTCCAGTCGTCTATGGAATCACAACAGGTTTCGGCAAATTTGCTCGAACTGTCATTCCTGTCAGCAAACTCAAGTAAAGACAATATTTTACTTTCCACTCTCTTCGTACTGTCGTCTGAACTTCTTTTGGAGAATGAACCCTGTCGACTTTTTGTTCCACAGGGAGCTGCAGGAGAACTTGGTGCGTTCGCACTCAGCAGGTGATAAAAGTTACCTGTGACTGTGGTCTAATGTTTTTAAACGTTACACACGTTCAGTTTCACTAAGACGGTGTTTCAGGTGACTTTATTTTAAGCCTGCATTGCTGATTCTATGCCGTGGTGTATAGGTGTGGGAAACCCGCTGAGCCCGGAGAGGACCCGCATGCTGCTCGCTCTGAGGATCAATGTTCTGGCCAAAGGGCATAGTGGGATTTCTTTGGAGACCCTTCATGCCATGATCCAGGCCTTCAACGGTAAGCTTCAGCCTCAACTTACCTTAGCTGACCTGGGCCGAGATACTGCTGGTAACTTCCTTTGGGCATCCATTTGGGAATGCTAACAGTCACAAGACTAATGGTTATCTCCTATCTGCTTTGCCCCTGCAGCTTCATGCCTCTCTTTTGTCCCAGAGAAGGGAACAGTGGGTGCTAGCGGAGACCTGGCACCCCTCTCTCACTTGGCCCTGGGGCTGATGGGAGAGGGTAAAATGTGGTCACCGAAGAGCGGATGGGCAAATGCCAAATATGTAAGATGATACAGACAACATTGTCATAATCACTTCTCCCTGCCTGGACGATAATGACTTGCTTAATGCTGCAGGAATCACTTGTAGTGAAAGGCTGCAAGGTCCAATGGGAAAACATGTTTGCTTTTGATGACCCTTAGCCTTTTACATGTTTTTTTTCCCTTTCATCTCTGATCAGGTCCTGGAGGCCCATGGACTGAAGCCAATATCACTTCAGCCTAAAGAGGTGAAGTTAAAACCCGCCGTGCTCTTTCATATTTGATCTGGCTGCACTAAATAAATTGGCCCAGGGTTCAATGGGAACATTGTGTCACCTTTCTGAAGTACAGGACGTGGCATCGTTTACAGAATCTAATGGATTATAAACCCGATTAAATTCATAGGGGCAACTTGCAGTAACTCAACCCGCCAAGCACAAGCTATCTCACCATGTCTTCCCCTCACAGGGCCTTGCTTTGATCAATGGGACTCAAATGATCACCTCTTTGGGGGCGGAGGCCGTGGAGCGAGCCCAGGCCATCGCCCGACAGGCAGATATTATTGCTGCTCTCACGCTGGAGGTGCTGAAGGGAACCACTAAGGCCTTTGACAGTGGTGAGCAGCAGCAGTGGTGGTGAACCAAATCTCAAATCAATTGGATGATTTACCTACAACTTCAAGTTTCTCCAAGATATCAGTTCCATTATGCCCGTTTTTTGTGGTCTCCACCAATGTAGACATCCATTCCCTGCGACCCCACCCAGGACAGATAGAGGTGGCTCTGCGTTTCCGGTCACTGTTAGACTCCGACCACCATCCATCCCAGATTGCAGGTAGGTAGTGGGTGAACCCAGCTTCCAAAACAAAGGAGGGAGTTTGCATGTAAAAGGATCCTCATGTTTGTGTGGTATACTATGTGTTTTGAGTGGTACTACCCTCATAGCTGGGGCACTCCACTGTGGCTGCCCACCGATTACTAGACATCTACTGGGATGGATCAAATATAGCTTTTGGTACTGATATATCTTCATTGCAAACATGCTTCATCTGTCATCTGATGCTGGTGTGTTTTGCCAGAGAGCCACCGGTTCTGTGACAGAGTCCAGGATGCCTACACAATGCGGTGCTGTCCTCAGGTAACCTCAAGTTAAAGTCAAGTTTATTTTATATCCAAAAATCTTAAATGAATCCCAGAGGGATCGTGCTCTGGTTGCTTTGTCTCACAGATGATCCCAGACCCTGTTATGGTATTGTACAACTGTTTCTGAGTGTTTCTTCATCACTCTCTGCAAACAGGTTCACGGAGTGACCAATGACACAATCAAATTTGTCCAGAACATCATCAACACAGAAATCAACAGTGCCACTGACAACCCCGTATCCTTCTCTGACTCCAAGATGAAGATTAGTTTGTCATATAAACCTAGAAAATCACTTTTCAACTGCAGGTCCTGTTTTGTGGTACATTTTTCTTAACGACCATATAAGATGGTGTTTGCGGACAGAGGTGAGACTATTTCAGGCGGTAATTTTCATGGAGAATACCCAGCTAAGGTTTGTGCAACACTAAGATATTTGAACGTCATCTTCTTGGTATTTGTCGTAGATTTTGTTCTCTTCACATTCATCATTCTGTCCTTTCCGATAGGCCCTTGACTTTTTAGCCATTGCAGTCCATGAACTGGCCTCTATCAGCGAGCGGAGGATCGAGAGGCTGTGCAACCCGTCTCTGAGTGAGCTGCCGGCCTTCCTCGTGAATGAAGGCGGACTGAACTCAGGATTCATGATCGCTCACTGTACTGCTGCTGCTTTGGGTCGGTGTGAACAGACATTATCAGTATTTTTGTCTTTCTGTTTTCCAAACATGAATTCTCATTTCCTGTTTTGATCTGTGTTTAGTTTCAGAAAATAAAGTATTGTGTCATCCGTCCTCTGTGGACTCCTTGTCCACCAGTGCTGCCACAGAGGACCACGTGTCGATGGGGGGCTGGGCTGCCAGGAAGGCCCTGAGGGTCGTGGAGCATGTGGAGCAAGGCAAGGCAATGCGTGCCACGACTTTATTATTGCTACTATTAATATGGCACAGATATGGGAATATAAACTCTTACGACACTCGTGCAGAGACTGCTTGAGAAATTGAATCTCTTTAATAACTACGGTTGACCCGCTACATGCTTCATTCAACTGGTGAGCCGTTTAAAGTGTGTGTAAAGTTCAATGCTGTAACAAACAAATGAGATGGTACTGTTGAAATCCATGGCAGCGACAAACCGGTCAGATAAAACTTTATCAGCAAGCATTTATTTGCAAATCAAAGCTCATTGAGTGGAGTGGGGGGGCATGTCAAGAGAGGCTTCAACTACTCTACAACAAGCTGAAATGTGCACAACTAAACACCACGTTCTATAAAACAAAACCAAGAACAGTTAAAAAACACACAAATATAGTTGACTTTGTTCCCGAACTCGACATCCTCCTCAGACAACCGGAAGCTTTTCTCTTGAGGAATTGATATTAATATCACATTTGATGTTGTTTCTAATATTTTGTCCACTCCCACACATTGTACAATCCTTCTATTGTGTCTACTACGCTGTGTTGGCTAAAGCATTGTGACATTACAGCAAACACAGGGCTGTCCTGTAATCTATCACTCTAGTGTCATCACAAGTTGTGTCATGTTTGAAGTCAATACGACTAAAAGTCGGATCAACTTAACTTAAAAGCACCATATTGAAAAATTTGTTCAAATAGTAAATTATTTTGTTTCAAATTGATATTATAGATTTTTAGCAGAGCCTAATTGACTTCTGTCTTTCATCAGTTCTCGCTATCGAGCTGCTGGCAGCCTGTCAGGGTATTGAGTTCCTCCGTCCACTTCGTACCACCACTCCGTTGGAGAAGGTCTATGAACTCGTGCGCAGTGTGGTCAAGTAAGTCAAACAGATGTGGCCAAGGTACAAAACTTTCAGTCCAAAAGAGATGATGTACAGAGTAGTTAATATTTATCCAATGTTCCGCTTTGGACTTTCTCATTCTCTCCTTTTGTGCTCTTCACAGACCGTGGATTAAAGACAGATTCCTGTCTCCAGATATTGAGGCTATTCACCGTGTCCTGCTTGACCAGAAGGCAAGTGCTTACTGAAGTTGTTATAGTGAATGTTAAATGGGTCCAATGTACATACAGTTGGTTCCACGGGGAGGGGGTGGCTGAGGGGGTAATGCTGATTTTAAATGTTTGATTGTTTTCATCTCAGGTATGGCATGTGGCCAAACCTTACATTGAGAAGTACCAGACAGAGTACATCCCTGAATCCCGTCCCATCTCTCCCACTGCCTTCTCTCTGGAGTCCCCGGCATCACCGAGGAAGCGCGTTCGTCATGAGTGACTGCATGAGTGCACGGATCGATGAATATCTTTTTTTTCGCAATACCTAAAATAAAACCATTTTATGAGCATTTATTTACACTTTTAAGTATCTGAATAATGACGACTAACCGTACATGTAAAAAAAATAACATAGAAATACAGTGTTTTCTGATCCTTGTAATCTAAATTCTTACATGGAGTGCTTTAACATGATTTTGATCCCTAAGAACAAATTGTAACGGTATTAGATTAGAAGTTTGTATACTAAATATACTGTATTTCTCTGCATTACACCATTGTGTTGTGCATGAGTTATATTTATCAACACTTTTTATGTCATTTAAAAATATGTCTGATTTAGTTTGTATTGCCTCGTCACTACCTCAGCCATTGTACATGTCTACCTATCAAATGGGTTTTAATGATGTCACACAAACAACACAATGGAACTATACTATGATTATATGTAGATTTTCTTGCTGTCATTTGATGAAATTATGAATGACTAACATCTATACAAGTTAGACAACAATAAAGGTTTTAAAGCTGCATTTCCTAATTATTTGCCTGGCTCGCTCTTCTTGTTACTCTTTCTGTCCATTAGGGCCTCATAATATATTTTTACTTTTTTCTGCTTTACTGTTTCAATATTTAAAACTTGCAGTGGTTCCGATTGTGCATACTCGCCCTGACACAGTAGTGAAAGTCTATACTTGCAGGGGTACTGACAGTGTATACTTGCAGTGGCAATGATATATTATACATTCAGTTGTACTGAGAGTGTATACCTACTAGTTTAAACATTAGTTGCATTAGCAGTGACACACCTGTGTCGTGAGATTACCAGTCCGAATGGATTAATCTGCATCAGTGCAGTGTGATTAGCCCATTTAAATGACTTAAGTTCATTCCATAAACAACACAGAGTGCAAACAGAAAGGAATGTATTTGTTAGCTTTCAATCACATAATCTTTCTTCTCCACCACCACCACCACCTTGAGGTGCCGTGAATACAAATTGTGACAGACCAGAACAGGTCTGTTTTGGTTACAAAGTTTACACCTGCAAATCATCACAGACAGTATCACAAAGGACATAGTATACTGTACTCACAAGTAATTCAACCCTAATACAAATTACAAATACTAAAACATTCCCACATTTTTATTTATCCTTTAACTTCAAAGTCAACAATAATATTTTTACTTTTCACTTAAATTTACTTTGAATCCCAGCTATAGCTTCACATAAATACAGATGTTCAATGCTGTGAAACATGTATATTTGTAAGAAGAGCAACTGTCCCGGCATAGCTGACATCTTTGTCAGATCGCTGGTTCGAATCCGACTTGAGTGATACTTTTTTCTCGTCTTTTTTTTTTTTAAAGAAAAACGTTGCATTAAGTATTCTACCGAGGAGAGGCCGATAATGTGTCAGCACAAAGGAGACTGACGATAATAACATAAGATAGCGAGCTGATCGTTGCCATCAGATGCTAATGGTATATTACAACTGGTACACGTTGTGTAAAAAGAAAAGTAATCTCCTTCGAGCCGGATTCGAACCAGCGACCTAAGGATATCAGCGAATTGCCTCTACAGTCCTCCGCTCTACCAACTGAGCTATCGAAGGGACTGTTGACAAACTTTGTATCGACAATGAGATTCTTAACTACGATAACTGTTGTCTTACCGCCTGTAGCAATATGCTAACATTTATTAATTGCTGGGCATGCTACCGAATATCAACTACTCAAACTTACGTTCGATAGCTAGCTAAATTAACTTAAAGTCACCCTATCCATTAGCTAGCCGCCACGTTACATGAAACTCGACACTACGTCGAAATAATAAATAATGGTTGACTTTAAAATAAAAGCCATATTCAAAATAGTAACTTAGCTTGCTAACGTTTGGAAGTTAGTGTATTGGAACAGTTTCAAGTTGAGGCAAGAAGAGACAATGTCGCGTTTGCTAACTTACAGTAAGCCAACATTTGGTCTTCAGTTCATCTTCCTGGCTCAGACAGTAAATGATACACACTGGACAGACACATTCCCTGTGTAAGGCAACCAAATGTGCTTTAAACACAAATATACAAGACCAACAGAATGGAAACAATAAAATCAGTAAGATATAGAACGATATAGAAAGAAAGAAAAACGATACTCTTGTGTAAGAGGCCTGAATAGTTACATCACAATTGTCGATGATTCATATCTGATCACATTTTCTTCCTGGGAGCATCATTTATGAGTAATTGTACCTTTAATGAACCAGTCCAACAGCCCCCTAAAAAATATTGACTCATCACGGTTGTGCAACAAAGACATAATAACAGATGCCACCAAAGAGAAGATTTACTGCCATATGATACTTTCTGAGGATTCAGACGAGTTTGAGTGTCTATTTTATTTTGTCTTATACCCCAAAAATTACAATACAAACCAAATGATGAAATTCTTTAATACGGTCATTGTAGCCTATATGAAGTCATTTTAAAACGCTCTCTTATTTCAAACTTGATCCAGATTTGACCACTGGATGGCAGTATTACCTCATTTTTAGATTTGACAGGTCAACCTGTCGGTGCTTTTGCTGTATCTGAGGATCGATGCCTTCTTCCACATCTTTGCAGAGATGAAGACATAATGAGTCTGTTGAGCAGCAAAGTGATAACAATAATAACCTTTAGGTTTATTATGAAATATAGGTACTGTCAGGTCCACATGAGCTAACCTATATTTCAACAACATGGGGACAGACAAAGGGCCAAAGAAGAGTCATGCAGATGGAACATTAGACATTCCTCTCATGACAGCGGCTCCAAACTGCAACTCTTCTCCATCTTCTACTCAAAATATCATCCTGTCCAAAGAGAGCTACTTAACCCACCTCCCTACCCCTGCGTCACCCCCTTAAGGTATAGGTTTGAAGAGTGAAGACATGTTACCATCAATCAAACACAGTGGGTGCAATTTGTATCGTACTAATGGAGCTATTTTTCGCTCAGGAAGCTTTAGTTTGGAACAGCAAAAAGGCGCCTCATGATTAACTGCCAGTGGTTTTAATTTTGCTTTCCAAGGTCCCTATGAAGGTCACATGCTCACAGGCCATTACAGGTGACCTTTCCTACTTTGACAGTATTCCCTAAGTGTTTTGCTATGCACCAAACCCAGTTGAAAACATATTTTTCTGATTTGGTCATCATGGGCTTTTGCTTAATGATCCCTAAACAATAAAGGTCAGTTGTAACATCTACTCATAACCAATGTTTCAACAGATAGTTAGCTGAGTTATGACTGCGGAGCATTATGATCAATTTCCTGTTTGAAAAGATGCTATAGCAAATTTTTAGGGATCTTTACTTCAACTTTTTTTAGGTTCATTAAGAGATTCCATTTTATTTCATTGATGTAATATGCATTTTTGTATTTTAATGGATACACTACAACAGTATCATTAAGCTATAGACTTCAAGAAACAGCAATAACATATAGAACTACTTAGCAGAGCAGTCATATGTAAGTCAGTGTGATCCCCACCAGTACCATCAGTGTAGTAAGAGTTTTATGTTTATATTCCAAATGTATTTACAATAGTACAATGCAGTACTGGTAATGTGAACATGTGATAAGTCACTTCCTCTGATTAGCTTGTTTTTTCCAAGTATCTTTATATTACCTGTCAGACACACAAACCTGTTATTTATAGAATACTAAAACTGTCTACTCTCCCAATGAATGCTTCTCTGTTGTTATGCAGGACATGCTGCTCATTTGATATTTGCCTGCCTTCCATTCCCATCCAATAACAGTAAAACATATAAATGGGTCACGTCTGCCAGCCTGTATTTTATGAAGGTGAAACTCCCACAGTACCTCTGTTTCTGTGTCCGCTGATGCTTTTAATTCAAGCTCGTGGACAGTCATCTGTTGTGCCTTTACTGTGTATAGTACAAACTTCCAGAAGGGGCTGGGTGGAGGGCGCTGGCATGGGAAGATGTGTGTGTTTGTGTGCTCCTGTGCGTGTGTTGAGAGGCATGTGTTAATACTCTTCGAGCCTGGAGTTACGGAGTGCAATACACAAACTATGAACCCAAAAATATATAACATTAAAGATATTTAACATTGTGTTTTCTGTCATTCAGCAAAGCATCACTCATCTCTTCATCTCTCACTTCCAGTCAGTCAACCTCGTCCCTGCGACGCGAGGACCACACAACAGATGCAAGCTTGCACTGGAACTTTACTGGCAGCACTGTCAAGTCAGCATGGCAGGATGCCACATTCAGTTGATTAATGGGAAACACTGAGTAAATTGAGGGTTCAACCCTAAACATGCTGAAAAGCTAATATTTCCTTGTTTTTTTTAAATGGGAATAAACTCCAGATCTTTCATGTAAAATGCGGCTCCCCATTTATTTGGCAGGTGAAATATGAGGCCCTATTGTATTCAGATAACATACCAATTGAACCTTTTATGCCGAATGAATCACATCCTGTTTTTGCACTGGAAACCATGTGTAAATAATATGTTGGTGAGGGAAATGTTATGGCTGGCCAAACATGATAAAAAAAGGAAGTGGAGCGAAGTCCAACCAGTGACAGGGTGTTTGCAGCCCCCTGTTTAATGCCCAGCCTCTGGGTAAGGCACCTACCTTCCATGCCTGAAGCATGTCTGGCTCTTTGTCTGGCTTTTACAGGAGAATAGACAGATTACTTGCAAGGGCTGAGACGGTTCAGTGAGCTGAAGGTAGTAGGTGACAAGGCAGCATGAAGGGGGGTTGGGTGGGGGTGGGGGGGGGGGGGACCATATCCTTTTACAGTCTGGAAATAAAGCAGACCTCCAGCAGTTGAACAGTGTCTGGCATCTTATTGAGCCTGGCTGCTGAGGTCCGGCACAGGACAGATGCAGGCAGGGTTGTAATTAAACTCCAGGTGGAGTATTACATCCCAAATTAAATCTTCTGACTGAGCCTTGACTGATTTTACATTCACAAAATGATCAGCATCATTCTGAGACACATACGTGAGGATCTGCTTGTGGGATGCAGTTACAAGAGATTTATTCAACTTTAAACTCTGTGAGACTTTGATGAATTTTCAAAAAAGCCTGTCATTTCCTTAAACAGCTGGGCACTCTTGTGATTTTATAGGAACAGTAGTGAGTATTGACATGACCCAATGTGACCATGTGGTTGACTCACAATAAATTACAATGGCCGTGTTCGTCGCTATGAGGAAACATGTCATCAAGAGCAACAGTAAGGCTTGTGGATATTTATTGACATAGCTCAATATAATCTGTTGCGTAACAGAGAAACAAGCAGCTGGACTGAAGGAATCTGTTTGTTATGTCTGTTGTTTTTATCCTGTCAGGGGAATACATCACAGACTGACCAAGATTAGACATCCTTCCTGCAGCATTTTTCAGGGAGACTCCTGGGATTTGAGAATAGAAAAACATGCAAGTGGTGTGCAAAGGGAACAGCTCAAGGTGTGTCCCCCTTTGCACCCGGCCGATCATATGGAGGCAACCGAAATAACCGGTGTAAATCTGAAAACACACAGACATGAACCCTGTTCCCTGGAAACAGAAAAGGCCGTCACTGTGACGAGAGTTGCAGTATTTCAGGAATGTCCTGATCCATCAGGATGCCTTGGGGTAGAAATCTTCCCTGATCATAGACATGCATATAAATCCTATGACAGCAGAGGTAGATTTACATGTCAGGCCATATTCACAGCCAACTTATCATGTATTCATGGGGACAATGTATGTTTCATCTACAATCATTAACCTGTCCATTTTTTTTGCACTTATCAGATGGATGTTATAGATTTTGTTAACCATTGACAGTCTGTGCTGTTACATTCCTTTTCTTTTTTTTTGACTGAACAAGGTGACGTCACTGAAAAAAAAGGTTTGCAAATGGATGCTTATTGGGGTCAAGGGTTGTGCGACCGTGCACGTCCGTGGCTGGTGTCTGTCTGAGGCAGGTAATCCTTGGTTAATGAGTGGCAGTTAGAAATAAGTGGGGATGTGTGTCAGGAACGCACCACAACAACACACGTGTCGGTCAGCGTCTGAGATTTTCACGAGGCGATCTGAAGGTCTCACTTGTAGTCTTAGTCCATCGAAATTCTTTTCTGCTGTATTGTTTTATTATTTTTCTCATTTAGGATGAAAAGATAAGCATAAAAAGAGGTTAAAGTCAAAGTCAGTTATTAAGTCAAAGATGCTTTATTCAGTTTATAATGTGTGTCCATGATGAACGAACAAGGATTAAGACAAGACGGAAAAACAATCATCACAACTGTTAATCCTTTTCTGAAAATATCCTTCACATGTGCAGCATGTCTGCCAGAGATGGTCATGGTATTATTGTTCCCTTTTTAAAAGTCTGATTTTAGGACTCAGGGTGGGAGGGGTCTCAGGAAAGACCAGACGAGGGCGGTGCTTCGATCTTCATGTTCCCCAAATGTCAATGGACTGCACAGTTGAACCCTGCAGCGCGTAGTAAGCAACAATGTGCAGATCATGTGTGCAGAGCTTCAAGTCCAAGAACGCATATCAACACCGTGACAGAGAGAAATAAGCTCACATCCATTCATGTTGTGTTTGTTGATATGAGCCGTTGATTTGAATCGGAAAGCACGTTGGATTATTGACAGATTTTCTCGGATCAAGAAGTCGAAGACGCATTAACAGAATTGATTGCAGATGCCTTGATGTAGAAGCAACAACCTCAGGATGAAACTGTGGACTTTAGTCTTTATCCTGGTGTGCGTATCTTCCTCTCTTCTGACTGGTGAGTTTGAAACATTTACGCACGAACTTTCCAAGATATGAACACACGTTTTTATTGTTTTTTTTTAATGCTTGCACAGGATCGATGGGGAACGTTGCTTGCATCTACACGCTTCATAATTATATACATTACACAAATTACATGGTGTGGTAGTGCGAGTTAAACCACGATACCTTGCTACTTATGTGCAAATGGATTATACTTAAATAAAAAGCGTCTTTTATCACCAGAAGCGTCTAAAAACAAAGGTCCAGCCGTGGATAGTCGCTGCTCCGGCAGAGCCTGCAACCCTCGCATGGGGAACTTGGCCAAGGGGAGAGTGCTGAGCACCAAGTCCGTGTGTGGCTCCAACTCCTCGGAGCTCTACTGCTTCTACAGACAGACTGCTGCCCTCCGCAGCAGGGACTTCTGTCCGGCTGCAAAATGCGGCAAGTGCAACGGTGCCATCCCCAGCCAGGCACACCCTCCCTCTGCCATGAGCGACTCATCTTTCCGCTGCCCTGAGACCTGGTGGCAGTCTGCTGAGGGGGTGAAGGAGGAGACGCTCCAGCTGGACCTGGAGACTCAGTTCCTCTTTACCCATCTCATCCTGGTGTTCCGCTCCCCCCGGCCCGCTGCCATGGTGCTGGAGCGCTCCCAGGATCATGGACGCACATGGAAGACCCTCAGGTATTTTGCCAAGGACTGCGGGGAGGCGTTTGGCTCGGCAGAGGGGTCACCAGTCGGAGAGACTGGGGCAACTTGTTCCTCCAAATATTCCGGAGCCTTTCCGTGTACCAGAGGAGAGGTGAGTGTTTTATACATCACTGGGTCCATGCAATTCTGAGACTGTAACATGATGTTTATCATTTATCACTTAAGAAGTGACTTACAGGCCATTCCTATTCAATATTTCACACTTCACTACCTCATGGTCGACAAAAACACCTTTGAGTTTTTTTTTTTTTTAACATATTAGCCTTTCCTTATTTTACAGAATTGTATAACAAAACTGTATTTTGAGCACAAAAATCTATATAAACTACACCAGATGAAACCTTAAATGTGCACTCCACCAATTTCCTATATCAAGATCAGGTTAAGGGCTATTTTTAGTTCTCATTCTTTAATCTGTCACTCACAAGTAAGTCTAGGGAAATAAATACAAAATCTTGAAAATAGTCCTTTCAATACTGGAAAAGACCCTGAGACAGATCATTAAGTCTGTGGTCCAGATGAAGTTTTGAAAGACGGATTTTCATCATTGGATTTTTATTCCAGTTTTCACATATATACTGTAAGTGACCAGATTCGAACATGCTGCCAGACGTCCGCCAGCACGTCAGAGTAATTATCAAACCATCTGCTACACGCTTGGTGTCTATTTATTGGCAACAGGATGTGTCAAGCTGATATCTCCGAAACCACTGAACAAACAGTTGACTGAGCTTTGTAAACTGATCTCTTCTGATGGGACGATTCTAGTCCGGCCGGCCCTCCAAGCCTTCTAAGGGTAGAAAATCAATGTTCACTTTTTATGGTGTTCTCCCAAGGCTTTTCTTTGGACATGCTGTATCATCACAGGGAGATAGTGCCAGGTATGTTTTATTCATAAGCAGGCCATTTATTGACACGGATGGCGACAAAGAGACTCTCACTGGCCAGTAAAGGTTTGTTATGCTCCGATGCACCTCAGCACATGTTGGGAAGTTCAAGTTGAACGCCTGACTGAATATACGGCTTTGACTGATCTCATAATTGCAGTGTATTTGCACCAAGTATGTCTCTCGCTACAGTATGTCAGCTCTCCTGTCTAAGCCCATCACTCTTTGTAATTAGTGTTTCTGTTGGTCAACGCTCAAAGAAGCCCCCCAAAGTATTTTCTGAAAGTGTTTAGGTGAAAAAATAACGTAATAGACATTTTTTAAACCTTCTGGTTCCTGTAATGAGCTTAACTTTTCATACAAAGTGAGCTCAGCTGAACATTTTCTTATTGTTAAAAATGATCAGTTTATACACAAAATCGTGTTTTTAATATTTGTACTATACTCACTAACCACATGGTAATAACCACACAAAGTATGACACAGTAACAATACTCTCTTATTTACAGTACAATCATATGGTGTGAAAAACTATTTGTCATGTATAACTTTTCCATTTCTCCGAGTACATATTTCATGTCACATCATTCATTATCTCCCGATACACCAGCAAAAAAAATATTTATCTGTATATATATATATATATATATATATATACAAATAGATTAATCAACACTGCTTAAACTTGTCTCATATGTTTCTTCTTCTTCTTCAACCTTCCAGGTGATCTATCGAGCCTTGCCGCCCTCGTATTCTGTGGATCCGTATGGCGCCGCTGCTCAGGACCAACTCATGATCACTAACCTACGAGTTCATCTGCTGAAGAACCAGCGATGTCCATGCAAGGCCAAACATCCTGGTGCCGCCGTCCTGGCCACCGACCATTTCGCTATCTATGACTTTATTGTCAAAGGCAGTTGCCTTTGCAACGGGCACGCTGTCCACTGTGTACCAGCTAAGGGCCACCTTCACAAGCAACAGAGGACTGTGAACATGGTGAGGTTGCATTTTCTGAATATCTATTTTTCTGTGGTGTAATAGGGAGCAGAGGATTCTGAGTTCTTGTTATCACCACTCCTTCGTTACTCAGCGACGTGAGCTGAGGGCTGCAGTGAAGACTAGATATTAGCACAGCTTTACCTACCATTACAGAGATTCAAGGATGTGGAAACCTTAATTATGGTATTCAGACTAATGCTTTAACAACCCTTAGACTCTGTTCTCTTCACTGTAAATGAAGAATAGAAGCACTAGTTTAAAGACCACCTGAGTGGGTGTCGCCATGTCGCACATGCAGTAATAAGTTGCACAATATGCAACTACTGTGATTGTGTATGTAGATGTTGGTATTTTGCACTTTGGAAAAGTATAGATACATGCACATCATATGCATAAAAACGTCTGAATGCTGACTGCAGACCACAAATTTATTCTGGATGGACAATGTTTTATGTCTAGTCAGTGTTTTGTCAGCTCAAAATGTTTATTATCAGGTACCTCGCTCACAAAGGCTGATCGGCTCCATGATCGTATGTTTAGTTAGCCACCAAATCACCCATGTGTTACTCTCTACACTAGACATGCAATGTGTTCTTTTCTCGCTAGCAATCTACCTAAAGTACCTCTGTCCAAACAATGTTAAATAGGGACCCTTTGTTCATGTGTTGTATTTGCTGACCAGGTCCATGGCAAGTGTGTTTGCAGACACAACACAGCTGGCGACCACTGCGAGCGCTGTGCACCACTGTACAGTGACCAACCCTGGCAGGCTGCCAATGGCATCATTGGGACACCGCATGAGTGCCAGAGTGAGTGATGGGGCAAGAGAGTCAAATGCAGTAGTAGGACACACAGCATGAAGACTCATCTCTAAAATGAATTTGGTCTCGTAAATCACATGTAAACTTTCAGGTGCTGATGCAAGAAGGAATCAGAGATCGGGTGTCTTTTTTTTAATGTGAGCTGTTGCTATAATCAGGGATTTGAAAATATAGAGATGAGTTTATATTTCAGCATTTCTCCCCGCCTGTCCATCTCCGCACAGAGTGCAAGTGTAATGGTCACGCCAACAGCTGTCACTTCAATCGTGGACTGTGGCTTGCGTCAGGAAAGCGGAGCGGAGGTGTGTGTGATGACTGCCGCCACAACACGGCAGGCCGTCACTGCCAGAACTGTAAGAAGGGTTTCTTCAGAGATTCCGCCCGTCCAAAAACTGCACCTGACTCCTGCAAACGTAAGGGCCATAATATGTTCTTTCTTCAGAGTGCTGCTTATTGCTTAAACACATAGTTTGCGACCCCTGACCTCACCCCTCCCTCAGGGAAAACTACAGTATCCTGCAGGGTCATTCATACACTACATGGATAAAAGTATTGGGCCAGCTCCACATCACACCTACAGGA
This sequence comes from Macroramphosus scolopax, assembly GCA_901007825.1. Taxonomy (NCBI): domain Eukaryota; kingdom Metazoa; phylum Chordata; class Actinopteri; order Syngnathiformes; family Centriscidae; genus Macroramphosus; species Macroramphosus scolopax. Next base: position 71,057 of record CAAKHC010013824.1, on the reverse strand, counting down.
GCTTTTATGACATCCCATTCCAAAGTCATTAAAAGGCATTAATAATTAATCCAGAAGAGCATTTGTGAGGTCAGACACTGATGTTTGACGAGATGACGTTCTCCTGGCATTCGCCAAACACAGGCTTGTCCATCCAACTGCCAGATAGAGAAGCGTGATTCACCACTCCACAGAGCACATTCCCACTGCTCCAGAGTCCAGTGGCGACGTGCTTTACACCACTCCATCCACTTCTGCCAAAAGAGCCCTCTAAATACTACACACTGCTCCTTTAAACCATAACTCTGTCCGAGTGCCAGTTGAGCATTTCAGTTAAGCGGCGCAGCTTTTGATATTTGAAGGGAAGTAGTGGAGATTTGAATTTTCTTCTGACCCTCCAGATTAAAGTAGATTGATTTGTTTTATAAGAGATTTTCTTGCTGTACCTCTCTAAGTCTTGCCAGTGAAGAGCAAGCTGTATGGATCCTTAGCAGGAAACAAGAAGACCTTATTGTTTTGGAATGTGACTGTAATGTCCAACAATGGAGGAATTTCCCATGGTTTACGCAAACACATTTTTCCCATTCCTGCCCTTTCCCCTCACTAAGCACGTTGCACCATTTTTAAGAACAAACATACCGTTTTTGGAAGCAGATGAGGCAAATCTGTAACAAAAATCCATCTGTCATCACAAGGGACCATCAGACAGCAGTTCTGACGACATAGAAAAGGAGGGAATTTAGAGGATGTGTTTGTTTTTGCTGCAGCTTCTAAAAGCAAGTCGAGTACTTGCTCCCGTCTTAACCCTCCGTTGGAGGAGGATGATAGAATAGATTCAACTTTAATACTGCCATGGGACTCCACTGTGTGCAAGCCAAATATGTTTGTTTGTCCTTCGTCCATGTGCATGATTATGATGTATACTGAGTGCTTCTAGGTTCGTGCCAGAAAATGAGACATGTCTTTTGGCTTACAGTGATGTTAACACAATGTTCTCTTGTTATGTCACCCATCTCCTCTGCAGCCTGTTCCTGCCACCCTGCAGGCTCTGTCCTCTCAGGCAGCAGTGCTCTCTGTAACCCTAACAGCGGGGAGTGCACTTGTAAGCCTGGTGTCGGAGGCCCCGGCTGTGACAACTGCATTATAGGATACTGGGGGCTCCATGAGTACGGCTGCCGTCCATGTGACTGTGCCGGTGATTGTGACCCTTACACTGGTGACTGCATTTCTGGGTGAGAGCCAAGACTTACTTATCATATGCAATTGTACCTGGTTGAGGTTTCGGCGTAGAGGTAGAGAGCACACTGGACTATTGACACTGAGTTGAGACCTGTCTCTTACTGGTTTTACCTCTGCGGCACAGCTCAGATGTGGAGGTCTTCTATACTGCCTCTGGCCACATGGGGCACAGCAGCAATAACAGTGAGACGACAATCTTTAGGGCAGAGGAGCTTTTCTCTGCACTGCACCACTCTGGTGAGTCACAGGTCAAATCACACTTAATATGCTGCACACTCATCAACCCACTTAGAGCAAATGAAGCTGTTTGATCTAAAAGTGCACACATCATGATTCTGTGATTTCTGACAATTCCATTAATCATGTTTTATCCTCCCAGAGAAATGTGAATGTGTAGAAATGACCCTTGGCAGCCCCAAAGTCTTCTGTGCTGCAGAGTATGACTACAGTAAGTACCAACTGACACAGCGAATTAAAAGACAGATTTTTTTTTGAAACGGTCAAAGCGGTGAGTATAGAACCGGATATACTGACTTCTCAGCTCCAAAACCAAGATCCTTACCCTGTCGCACAAAACCAAATACGCCAAGGTTGCCCTCAAATGATTATTCATTCATTGATTCATTAGTTAGATCATCACTTACTTACTTGTCACTTACACTGTGATCTCTAAGTTATTGCCTTTAACTACTTAAGTATTCCCTTAAGCATTGCTCTTAGTTTATTAGTAACCATTTTCCTCAGAACATCTTTAAGGGACCCATAGCAGTCTCTTAAAATTTAAGTAATTTATGGAACATAAGACAACAGCTGACACGGATAAACCAACAAGACAAAATAAGCTGTTTTCGAAACTAACCAGCACTGACAGAAATGCTGTAGGATGCTGACGTGTGTGAAGTGTAACCATGGCGACTGGAGTGGACATGTGCTGTATTATGACAGTAACTACCACGAAAGTCTTTCTGTACAACACTTACCTCTAATCACTGTTCATGTTGCTCTCACAGTTCTGGTGTTGAAGGTGATGTCAGCGCACGATAAAGGCTCCCATGCAGAAGTGGAGGTCAAGGTCAAGAAGGTTTTGTACCGGAACCCTCTGATGAAGATCCAGAAAGGAAGCGTCACCCTTTACCCCGAGTCCTGGACCATCCAAGGTTGCACCTGTCCAATCCTCAACCCAGGTCAGCTGCAGTCACTTCCACTGAGACATTTAATTGCTAACAATGCAGAAGCTTACATGTATTATTACGTCCACCTCTCTGCTGTGAGACTATTTTACATCCAACACTTCATAATAATAATCTCTGGCAAGCCAGTCAAAGCAGCACAATAGTCATCTGGTTCTCGTCAGTTACATAATAATATGAATGTCAACATAAGATAATTATTCTGTCTATTTTAGTGGAACTGTTAATATTCTTGAAATTCAGTAAGACGTATGCTTTCCTCTCTCTTCTCCTCTCCAGGATCCGAGTATATAGTGGCTGGTCATGAGGACTGGAGGAGCGGCCGACTGATGGTGAATATCAAGAGCCTTGTCATACCATGGATGTCAAGTGTGGGACGCAAAATCCTTCACATTCTCAGAGACTGTGGCCGGCGGTAGGGCTCCTGAGAAACACCCTGTAAGCAGATACCTCGCCAGACTTCAGTCACTTAAGGATCAAAGAGTACCAAGCTTAAAGATTTTCATCTGGACGAACTCAAATCTGACGTTGGGATTTAACTCCTGTTGTATGATGATATGCCTCATAAGATCGTATTGTTTTCCAGGTTATTTATAAAGCAATAAGATATGCATGTCAAAGACTCAATTATACTTTATTTATTGGCTGAAGTGGCTGGTATGGTTGATGGGTCTAAACACAGTCGTGTCCTGCTCAATCTGTGAAGTGAGAGTGAAAGTGTTGCAAAGAGACAGCTTGAATTCTGCTTGTTTTGATAAGTCAAGAATGTGTATGTATGTATGTATGTGTATGTGTGTGTGTGTGTGTATGTATATGTGTGTGTGCGTGTGCAGGTGTGTGTGTGATGTCCTTGCAGTAAGTCTGTGGCTCTGCAGGTCAGAACAAGTAACTCCTGGATGAGGAGAAAGGAGGAGAAAAACATTCAATCAGGAGGCTTAATCTGAACAGCTCCGCTCTGCTCCGGTGCACTCGTCCGTCTTCTGTCTGACAAGAGCAAAACTCACTCCGCTCCATCCTCTCTGGTCTGCAACTGTCTAAAGCTCTCGAGAATGAATTGCCTCTTGGAGCCAGCTCAGTTACATGAGTGGATCACTGTCAGGTTGCTTAAGTAAGACTCAATTCTGTGAGGATTTTCTGCTATCCTCATAAGACCCGCCGCAGCTCTGCTCCACATGAGGATTCCCTTGAGGAGGCCTCTTCCAACCCGACCCTGTGGGAGCCAGTGTGTGTGTGAGAAAGAGACCCTCCTAGCATATGTTTCTACTCTTGGCCTGTGGCTCCTGCCGCCCCAAAATAAACACATGCCTCTGTGTTCATTGACATCAGAGTGTATCAGGTCCAGTCCACAGGCCATTTTCGAGCCAGGTCCAGTTAAGAATAGTCCTGGTCTGCTGTCTCCAAGGAGAAGGACAAACTGTGTGAGGAGACATGATGCATTCCTCAGCCATGACATCATCGCCCATGTCCTTGTCCCAAAGACTTTACCAAATGAAGAGAAAATGGGCTGGAAATGTTCATGCAGAGGACAAAGTGGTGATTTAGAGTTCATGTACATAAATGTGATATTTGAATTGCTATTTCTGTGTGTCCGATGTTTTTTTTTTCATCTAAGCTGCTGCAGAAACCTCATTTCAGTGCGCTCATTCTTTCTGCTTCTGGGAAAAGTCTTTTTCATTCCATGATCACATTATGCTAAAGTACAATGCTATTAATAGCACGTGTCTTAATGTAATATCGTCCTGAGCAGAGGTGTCTGACGGATGTCTGACCTATGTTTGAGTGTCGCCCTCCTTTGGATGACGGAGAGAAATACACATGAGATATTACTGTGAATCTATGCAACACGGACACAGCTATCAGTGCAACGTTTATGACAATTCTTTATTATAAAACTGCATAAAATTAAAACAGAGCAAAGAAATATAGAAATATAAATATTTCAGAGCATTTCTTCCTTTCAAGGTCTTGACAAGGAAATGACACAAAGCATATTTAGGCGATGTGTTCGCCAAAAACATTTTTTGCATGATCTTTTGCATATATTTCTCTTGCATATTTTCTTAAAGCAGCACATCAAAATAAAACTAAAATGACACCACTATATTTCTTAAAGATATGCCCTTTATCTATTGGCTTGACCCTTTGGAAAAGAAACAACTAGTAAGCTACAGCCGTAATACAAGTCTCTTGCTCTTGCTAAAACAATTATCTAAAGGTACTCAAGCAGTGAAAATTTAGGTCAGAGAAAAACTGCATAATCAGTCTGAAGAGGTTCTATGTCTCAGAGCTGTTACGCTCCTCCTGGTTTGCCTTGAGGTTTAACGCATGCTTAGTAGTCGTCTCCCCGGCTCACTACCTCCTTGTAGGTGGGCCTGAGTAAGATGGTGTGCTCATACTGGGCAGTGTAGCTACCCTTGATATCGCAGAGAGGAGGGTAAGGGTCTATGATGCCAAGGTCACACAGATTCTTTAGTGCCATGAGGTACTTGCTCTCGCCCAGGCGGTCCAGCCAGCGGCGGCAGAATGCCAGTGTGCCAAAGTTTTCATTGATCACATTCAGCAGATGTTTAGCCCTTGGAAGTCTGCAGCACAATGACAGCATAGAGAATAAATGAGACACGTGAGAAATTGGACGGATGAATAGAAGTTAACATGCAGGTTTGATCCTGTGAGCAGATCAAATCAAATCAAATGATCACATTTTTCCTGAATCAGCATATTGCATTTCAAGAGATGAAACCGACCTTATTGGCACATGACCGACATTGAAGTTCTTCATGTAATGTGAGCACTCCATGTCATCGTGGACGGCACCTCTTCCTGTGCTGCCAAATGTCTCAATGGCGTAAGCTTCCCCCTCCTGAGAAGCAGTGAAACACAAAAAAAGAATACTTTATGTCGTAATGTAGTGAAAACTCAATCTTACATAACAATACCTTTTCACGTTTATGGAGCCAATGACAAGGGCAGAGTGGGTATGAAAACGTACGTAATGAACGGACGTCATCACTCCACAAGGTGTCAGCAGTTCACATACTCATGTGTATTCCATTAAAGACAGTAGTGTCCTCTCTCAGGTGGTGTGTGCAGGGTGATTGGCTGCGTTTCATTCGTGTTCTGTGTTTATCAATGCGTGACTGTTGTTAGAGTCCCTGTGGTATTAGCTGATAACACTGCGACACCCTCTCTCCCTGCACTGATAATCAGTCAAAGTGCTAGCAGCCCCCCTGGCACGCCCAGCTGCCACTCCAGGCGTGCATGCTCTGATCACAAAAAAGGGTAATGGCTCTATAACATCAACACACTTAGCTAAAAATACAACACACAAATCTGCCACATCAGCAGCACCCGCCGCCCCGCCACACTCTATCTCCTGGAAACATTAGGTAAAAAGCTTGACGCAGCAACTTGCCAATTAAAATGCTCATTTCTGTGCAAATAGAGTCATGCACTGCAGCTGTGAGGTAAGCATGGGCCTCAGTGTAGTCTCAGGGAATGGAAGATAGGGCAAAGCATTGGCAAACCGGCCTGTGGATGAAGTCTGGATGCCCACAATTCATCGCTCTTTCAGGGAAACGAGAGGCTGTGGTTTCAACACGTGTTGCCACTCGATGCGGCCGGTAATTCCATTAAAGGTGTAATTAAAGTGCAGACAAGGGTGACTAAGACGCTGTTAAGGCAGTGAATTAGAACACTTCTCTGCACCCCATTGTAACCCTAACCAGCCGCATTTTCTTCCAATTACAGTTAAGAATTAAAAAGGGTTTATTTATACCCAAGGTCATCCACCTAAGAGCGGTTTCATTTCATACAGTCCAGTAGAAAAAGGCTGCAGTGATGACTTTAGCTCCAGAATCTAGTCACATCCACATGGAGCTCATTTGAAATAAGCAGCCTGTGTACACTTCTATGCAAACCTCCATCCTTGTGGCCTCTCCTCCTTTTACAATAGGGACGGTCTTTCCTGAGTGTATCCTGTATTGTCCGATAGAGTGGCCATTGAGATTCCTGATTGGCTTCACTGTAAAGAGAGTAGCACACAGAACTTTCATAAACAGGAGGGAATTACCTGCACAGCCTGCACATGACGAAAAGGTGATAAGTGACCTCATGTTACCTTGATATGTTTTCCCATCTATCTCCACTTCGTAAGACTCCATGACCTCCTGAATGGTCTCGCCAACATCACACAGGCGCACGTCGATACCTGCAAACTAGGGAAGAGACGTAGAGACATGTTCAGTGTTAACACATACATTCTGGATGGAAACATTTATACTTGGCACTCCTGTTTTGTGATGTGTTGCTAGTGACTGCTAGTGAATTAAAGGTAGTTTTCAAGTTAAACCTTGAAACTTGTTCAACATTACTGGTACCACTGGATCTAAAAATCAGTGGTATCAATGTCATTGACAACAATACTTCCGAAGGGAAGCATGTAAAAGGGAAATACAATTGGCCCGAGAACAGAGCCCTGAGGGACTCTTCAAGTAAGAGGCTCCGAGGAGTAAAGACAGATTAGCCCTTTAATGCCAACACAGTACTACAGGTGATAGGTGGGGGAA
>CAAKHC010013824.1:39271-64064 GCA_901007825.1 Macroramphosus scolopax | reverse complement strand
CGTCGATACCTGCAAACTAGGGAAGAGACGTAGAGACATGTTCAGAGTTAACACACATTCTGGATGGAAACATTTATACTTGGCACTCCTGTTTTGTGATGTGTTGTATCAATAAGCAAGTTTTCAAGTTAAACCTTGAAACTTATTATACTTAATACTTCCGAAGGGAAGCATGAAAAGGGGAAATACGATTGGCCCGAGAACAGAGCCCTGAGGGACTCCTCAAGTAAGAGGCTCCGAGGAGTAAAGACAGATTAGCCCTTTAATGCCAACACAGTACTACAGGTGATAGGTGGGGGAACTGTGGACAATTGTCACCCGGTATCTGATGATAAGTTTGCGGATACCCCGAATCTTTACGGATCACGTTAACAATTCAAAATTGAACGTAAAATCAGATGCTAATTGATTAATTAACTTCCATATATTATGACTATTTGTGCTTTCGCCATCAGTGTATGAACGCGTGTCTGAAAGGGTTAATGTGAATCTAGTGTATTTTAATCTAAAGTCAAACCAGCAGTGCACAAACCAAAATGCATTGGTACCAGACATGTGTTACCTTGATGCCGGTGTTAGTTGCATCTCTCACAGCTTCCAGCAGCCTGTCATACTTTGGATTGAAAGTGACGGTGAAAGCGCAGTCTATAATCCGACCTGGAAAATCAAACAATATTAATAACAGTTAAAAAATGATGAGGAGAATTATCCTTAATTATGTCTTTTATTTTGAAGCAAAGGGGGTATTGGTGTTCCTAACTTGTTCTGTGTATGGTGACACATTGTATTGCCCTGTCTTATGAAAGGGAACATTTTGGGTGCACTGCCAAAGACCAGACGAAGCCCTGACGTTATACAGCAGAGGATTCCATAGTTCTCCCAAAGAAATTTCAACAAACTGTATAATGATCACTTTGTAGCTCTATCCAGCATGCATTCATCTTGAGAAACGGGAAGTTAATTAACATACGAGAACAGTTTATTTCAGGCATTAAGGGCTATAATGTAATCATCATTTTACACTGTCGTAATGAATGCCAGGTTTGAGGAAGCACAGCGTAACTGTAAAACGATTAAAAGTTTGTAGTGAGTCACCGTTGATGTGTGTTCCAAAGTCAACTTTGCACACATCGTCGTAGCGCAGCACGGTGGGGTCTCCTGCGTTTGGGGTGTAGTGGGCAGCACAGTGGTTGATGGAGCAGCCGGTGGGGAAGGCCAGGCCTGCCTTGAGTCCGTTTTCTTTAATGAGCCTCCTGGAGCAGTCCTCCAGCTTCTCACTGCCAACAACAGAACAGGCACAGAGGGACAGAGGAAGACCAGAACAATGAGACGACTGTCAAGGTAGACGAAGCATCCAGAAAATGTTGAAACTCTAATGCAGTTCGCTTGCTTCTCTTGACCATTTAAAATGTGTTTCATGCAGTCTAGGACATGCTGAAACCATATCAATATCAGTCTCACACTCAGTATGAGTAACGAGCCACAACAGGGGTTCAAGGACGGTGCGTCAGTGTATGTCTCACCAAATGTCAATCATAGTCATCCCTGGTTTGATCCAGCTCCTGACATAGGAGCGGACCTGCCGGTGTGCCTCAGCTGCTTGCCTGAAATCACTCCACATCTCCTCATTGGCCATGTCAAGAGCTCGCTTCTCCTCGCTGGTGGTCCGCCACGCTGCGCTGCGCCTGGTGGGAAGCAGACATTCATACCACTGAGAGGGCAAACTCATTAATTCCCATTACACAAATATTTGTAATGAATGCATCCAAGAACGCTGCACAGGCTCAAGCGATTCTTTTCTCACTGAGGACAAATGACAGAAAAGACAACCAATTTACTCCTGAACAGGAATTGAACCCGCACACATACCAATATATAAATAAATGCAAAGCGAAGAGACCCAAATAAAGACCAGGCATGTCACACAATGGGATGATGATGGGTGAGTGTGAGGGACAATGAGAAGGTCACACACCCGTCTTTTGATGGGGGATATTCACACTCCTCTCCCTTTGGAAAGTCCCCATTGGGATAAAGCTCACAAATAGGGACTGAGGGAGGGTCAGTCTGTCCCTTCACTGTGGCCCAGATAGAAAGAAGGGGAAGCAGAGGAACAGTATGAGAGAACAAAGACAACAAGTTATCTACATTTTATGACATTGATATTAAATAGAGAATAATTGTGCAGTGCCTGGTTCACATATTTAATAATCTCAGCATGGAGCAGAATCATCCTGATCAATTATAATGCTTGAAATTAAAGTGTAAAAGTCACTTGTATCTATGTATGTTGGTTGAATGTTTTTCGTTAATGTTGTCCCGTTTGTTCGACATTCAAAGTCACATTTTGTCCTACACCTGACACTAATTAACCAAGTCAAACTGTTTGCTTGCACCCGTTGTTTTATGTTGTATGTGTTATTTCCAGTTGTTCTGAGGCAGTTCAGGATGTGTTTTTTTAAATGTTGCTGTGACAATAATCTTCCAGTGGTGGCTGTATAGAAAACATTTTACACACAGAAGAAACTGCTTACATCCTTTCTTCTTTTTCTTCTTCTTCTTCTTCTTTCCAGTTGAGTTCTCTCCCTCATCCCCATCTGTTGAAAGAGTCATTAGTTTGTAAAGTGAGAAATATCGACGCTGGCTCGTGCACAGCTCCCGGTGTGCTGCTGAAAAATCAGATATCACATTGCAGGTATGAACAGCTGAATTTCCGTGTGCACATTCGGAACTGAAAGTTCAGCACAGTCACCACTGCAGATGTTGAGGATGGTCGTGAGGAGTTACCTTCTTCTCCATCCTCCTCCCTCTCCTTGTCCTCCAGTGTTTGCTGCTCCAAGTGTTTTGTCACATCACCAACACCTCCGGCGTCTCCATCCCCCTCAGCCTCATTTGTCCCTGCTGCAAAGTCACACATCCTCGTGCATGCATGTGCAGGTGAACACACACGTGCACATCAGTAGCATGCATGCGCATGCATGGCCATGCATAGACACACATACACACACACAGTGGGTTAATTATGGTGGTCGAGAGTCATTTCAAGAAAGTGCTTCCACTATGATGTAAACTTGGCAGGGACTGTGCATAATTTATTTCTATAGCTTAGGAGTCAGTATCCTCAAGGGCATATGTACCTTGCAGCATTATGACATTTAGCACTTCAGTGCTGTAAGAACCACGTTTGACTTATGGCAGGTTCAACAACTCAGGTACTTTGTGATATTTCCCCCCCAACATCAGTCAGTAAGCAGTTATCGTGTTTTCTTTTGCATGTGAGTAGTTATAATGGTATTTAAGATGTTGCATTGTTGCACTAAAACTGTGGCTACTTCTACTGTGCCATTTCACATTATTTCCTACCCATTTAATTTAGACCAAAATCATTATTAATTGAACCCATATTTTCAGGGAATTCTGGGAATGTCCCGTTTACAGTCCCAACTCCAGCAGGAGTTGGGACAGCTGGACAGGAAAACCCTCTGACAGGTTGAAAAGTCTCCTGTCCCGCATGTTCGATGCTCTGGCTTCATATATCGAGCACCAGAAGAGACAAACCGTGCGCAAGGATCGTCTCTTCTGTTGAGGCATAGTGATGTCTCTTACCTGCTGCTGTTGCCTTATTCCTCTTCTTCTTTCTTCTCTTTTTCTTCAATGACTCCGACGTGTCCGCATCTTCTCTCTCCTCGTTCAGGTCGTCCCCGTTGAGAAGTTGCGGCTCCACTTCGCGCGGTGGATGGAGCTCCGCCATGATCCGCGGCTGAGCGATGAAGTGACGCATAAGCTGCTGGCAGCCTCCAGTGGTCAAAGCGGAAAAGTGTGCTGGAGGCAGCCGAGCCAATAATGAGCTATTAGACAATCTCTGTGCAACAACTTGACCCGAATAGCGGAAGATGATCCTCCTGTGTTCTGAGCCTCCGAGGAGAGAAAAAAAACTTCATCTTTCATCATTTTTCTCGGTGGGGAAATTGCATTTTTGGGATTAACAGTAACATGGCAACTATCCAACTATATTCTGCACGAGGTTTAAATGCCTGCATGTGAACATGATGTCCTCATTGATGGCCCGTTAATGCAGCACCAAGACACCACTTTCTCTTCTAATCATGTTTCTGGCTCTGCGCACCTGACTGCGGCTCCTCAGGAGCCACTTGAGTGTCACTTGTGTGTGTTCACGTTGCCAAACGCGTGACACCCTATCTGTTCTTGTGTGCATTGTTTGCTGTTTGTATTGTCACAGATAGCTTTTCAATTTCATGCCCCGAGTCGACCATGAACGTAACGTGAGTATCTGGAGGCGCTCAGTGTATCCAAGCAACAAACCTGCCCACTCAGTGTCTGGTCACACATGTACAGTTGTCATATGTTGGGGGGTTAAAGCCCAGATTGGCTGCATTTGCTGCAAGGATGTATATCATAATTTCTTCTGACATTGAAGAACATTTGGTGAAGTGATGACTTCGTTTGGTGCACTGACAGAATCCACTGGCCCTTTGTTTTCCTTTGACCAGGTGTGTAGTTGATCATTTGAAGACGACACTATAACCTACAAGATATTAGCAGTTATTTTACCTCTGCAGCCACCAAGAAGAAACCGAATTAAAAGGAAACTGAGCAACAATTTGCAATTAAATTTGGCTCCTGAAGGAGCGCAGTCGAAACAAGGTAATTTAATTATTTATTAAAGCTTTCATTTTAATTGGCTGACATGGATTTTTCTGTTTATCTCATTTAGTAATCAAGAAATTGAAAAACAAAGAAGCTAAAGTGATGAGCTCACTGAGAGTCCCTCAAGTGAACCTGATACCTCATCAGCTGTGGACGACCTGCACAGAACTCTGATGTGATGGACTCATACAAGCAAGCAGCCCCTCCCTTATTATATGAGCTGGCTCGTCTGCTTTCCCTGCATAACTGGGCTGAGTTGGAGTGAATTCCACAGGGGATTGTAAATATCCTGAATTACTCCTGGAGGCAGGAGATGACCGCAGGCACGCTGCACTTGAAAAATCCGGAAAAAGGTTCCCAGAAGCTGGACGAAGCTCGGCTGCAGGAGTCCGTCACTGACGAGGAGGAAACAGGAGCCAGAGACCTCAGTGTTGTGGGACATGTGAGTCCATGTGAGATGAAGACAAACATCAGTTCTAATCCACATGACCAAATCCTCCAGAGGTAAATGAATCCTTGGATGTGGAGCTAAAAGCTTGATGAAAAGTGAACAGGCTTAAATTACTCAAGATAGTAGTGAAATAAGTTTGATTCATCAAGTTTCTTTTACTTTTATTACGCCTAACTTTTCCTAATTTCTTTTGTTCTCCTCAAGTTGCAACTAATGGCTTTATTCGTGGATAATAATTTAGCTTTTAGCTGTTCAGATCAGTAATGAGCTCCTGATAAAAGTAATTTCAGTTGGTCCTCCAGCTAAATGTGTTAAATGTCTTTTCATTTAGCGATGAATCATTTCAGTGTTATATAAATGGGCAGAGAGGACGGGATAAGAGGAGGAAAATACATGTACGTTTTACAGTGCCTCATTTCAAGTGAAAGTGCTTCTCTATGTGCCACAGTGGAGGCAAAAAGACTTGAGAACAGCTATAGTCACAAGGAAGTACAAGTATTGGTTTACCATAAAGGATATTATAGCTGCTAGCTTAGCACAGGTGTCTATGAGCTATTGAGTTACATTACTAAGTTTTCTGACGTCATTGGTAGGGACAACATATAAACCTCAGTGGATGTTAATGCCTCGGGTGATCTGATTTCCGCCCCCCAACTCCTTCAGCTCACATCTCCACAACCTTGAGCTTCTCCACCTCCTGTAAGGATTCAGGTGTGTCATTGAGCTGATGCATTGTTAATGACAGCTATACTGTCCCGCTATACTGCCGCTCCAGCTGAATGTGATTTGTGTCCAGGTTGGATTATTCAGCGAAAGCAGCCCTTCTGTGATGCGTCTCAGAGGACGAGTTTGTGTCAGTGGGTGATGGAGCGGCTGCAGGCTGCAAGAAGTCCACTGTATATTGTCAACTGGTTGCATTTATAACAGTGTGTCCCCTGACCTGTCCCCTACGCCGGCACCAGCAGGTTCACATACAGTGAAATCTGCATTTAGTGACGTCTACATTCACTAGATTAATTTACACAACACTTGTTACATGCTCCCATGTGAGAGATCCTCTCTCTTAGTAGTAGATCTGCCACTCTAGTTGGCCGGTTTCCCGAGACACCAGAAGTGAGGCAGCAGGATCGAGCACAGATGAAGCTGTACTACCGAATCAACGATGGTTCCTCATTCATATCGTATCCTTCGTTGTGTTCAATCTGAACTACTACTTGTCCAAGAAGTAAATACAGCATCGGAGCATAAGGCAAATGTATCATTGCAGCTGAGTCTTTGACCCTTGATCTTGCCCTCTCAGCTACCCGTCCGGTTGTATGGCAGTGGGCCAGAGCCGCTCAGCTCTGCCCTGTGGAGGCTCCTACAACAACGAGTTCACTGACTGTCCCACTATCCTCACTACTATCACGGTGTTTGGCCGCGGGGCTGTAACAGACCCCGTTAGGTGAGTTCAGAGCGGATATGTGTATATTGTAATATGTGTATTGAATATTCTGTACGTAATAATTTAGGTATGACAGCTTTAATGATAAGTTAAACTATTATATAACTATACTATAAAGGAGGTTTTCCTTTATCTGTGCAGTTAAATCTTCTCCTCACTGCATTCGCTCATGTTAGACCAGGAAAGAGGTGAGATGGACTAGAAAGACATTACGTGGCAAGGCCAGTCAACAACTATAAATCTATGATGAGCCGGTCATGTGAGATGTATTTATGGGAAAAGTCACATTTAGGGGAGGCGGAGCAGCGGATATTAGGTATGGCACATGACCCACTGGGGGATGAACACTAAATGTGTCTGACAACAGATTCACATTTCATCAGGGCTGCTGGCTTTGCTTTGGAGTTTGGTCACTGTGAGCAGATTAGTTTAGATGTCCATGTTTGAATTAGCACAACGTTTGAGCACTAAACAATAATGAAAACTACTTTCGCCGTCTTGAATTAAGCTGTAAACTTGTCTGTCTCCTACGGTTGTCAGATTTAATCTCTGTGCGGTTGCTCAGGTGTGATGATGAAAGTATTCAACTCCCACTTTCTGCTCTGTCAAACATGAACTCCTCAAAGACGATAGTGGGTGTTAGACTCTCAGGTGGACGGGAAAATAAACAATTACAGTCTGTGATTGACTCTGCATTGACAGAGCTGTTCGCAGAGGGATTGGAAATCCTGCAGAGATTATAAAGTGTTTGCATTTATTACAGATTTTATTACAGATTTATGTTTGCAGAGAGAAAAAAAGCATTTTGTCCCGGTGCCGCTTCTGCAGATGCACTCAATGAGTCACTTTGCATTGGACAGCTGATATGGTTTTATAATATATAATCCACCAGGCGTATAATGATGTATGACAGGTGTCCATGTGCTCTTGGGAGGTCCCCCAGATGGTCAGAGAGGTGGAGGAGCCGTCAGCACAGTGGAGAAGAGAAGGGCGTGTTGGCAGGGAGCTGAAGAGACTTCTGGGGAGAGCACGAAACATCCTGGTTGGCTGGTTGGACTGTTATCGTGTAGCTATTGGTACCAATCAGTTTTGAATTTGTGCCTTTTTTAGCTGTTCTGAAAGATGTGCATGCTCACTCATATGCAACCAGGGGCTGGAATATTGATTGTGCAAATAAAAGTTGAGCCAATCTGACCCACTAAGTTTGTTTAGAGCAGTTTTATGAAGCAAAAAGTTACAGTATCAACTTATCTTGCAAACTCAACATAATTGAATCGTTCCATCAGCATCTTGCTCAGGGTCACTGATGCCACTCAGTGTCTGTGCACATTTCTGAATGTCCTCTTCCTCACCTTCAGGTATCAAGTGTCCCGTCGCGGATCGGATGCCAGATGCCCCACTGAGGACCAGGCTGAAGAGAGAGGTGAAGTCAGCTGCACTGAACCTCCCTGAACCCACCTGAGCAGGCACAGGCTCAGCCGGCCCGGCCAGAGGAGAGCAGGTACGAGCTACAGGAGCTGCAGTCAGCTCCACCAGCTCCACCTTCGGACTTCCCAGTCCAGCTGCCAAGGTGCGCATTCATGCATATTGTTGGACCTGGATATGCAATACTGCATATTGGTGTGCAGGTATTGATCTCTTGAGGAAATGATGGATCAATATATGAAGCACTGAACCCTTCAAAGTTAAATTGTTGAAAGAATAGTTTGACATTTTAGGAAATTCACTTGTTTCATGTCTTGCTCAGAGTTAGAAGAGAATGTTAGTTATGTAGTTATTCATTTGTAATTATGAGAGTTTCATTTGTTTGTGCTGCATTATAACTGTTTGCTCCCAGGACAGTTAAAAAGATAACAAAGGAGGAGTCCTCTGTCTATCTCATAGGACCCCTTGAAATAGATCCACTTATGTCACTGACTGACACAACCGTTACACCTCGTTCAAATGTGCAGAAAGTTACATATACTGTAGCAGAGAGCCTGCAGCCTAACAATACCCCCTCCCTCCCAGGTTATTGACTATTCTAAACAATCCAGTGTTTCGACCCCCTGCTCTCGCTCGCTGCCCAACAGACATCGCTCAGCCCCTCTTACTCCCTCACAGTGTGCCCCCCACTGCTGAGAGCGGCCCTGCTTGGGGAAACGGGGCGAAGACGGTGCAGCTGCAGCGCTGCGGCGCTGCCAGTGGTGACAGATCTGGAGTATGATGCCTTCGTTATGGGTCAGCCTCCACACAGTCATCAGATTCTGGTTGCGTGTGTGACTCTACCTGTCAACATAGACACATGGCTCGACCAAGATGCACTGGAACAAATGTACAGGCAGAGCTACAAACACACAACCATGCCCTGCACTCCCTGTGTAAATGCTTCATATATAGTCTACAGACAATATAACAAAACACTTCAAAATGCATTATTATTATTGTTCACACACTGCATGTGATTTATGCATGTGATCATACATACACAAACCCTGTCATACATCACTGTAGTCTTGCCTGTGAACCACTTGCGCGTTGTTTTTTTTTCTTTATAATTTAATCACATACAGTTCAAACATCAAACATGCAGGGATTTCTAGGCAATAATGCACATTTTGCAAGGACAATGAAGGTTTGCCCAGGATACACTCATTGGGTCAGTGAAAGATCTCATATGGTCAGCAGGCTATCGTATGACCTGTTTATTTTCATACCCAGTGCCAGATGGATTCATTTCGCCTGGTGAGATATGAGATGTCCAGTGGGGGAGTCAAGAACATCCTGCTGCAGCGTCGGCACAATGCTGCTCCTGGCACAGTCCTGGTCAGGAAGCGGACTGCTCCGTCTAGTGCATGTTTGCACTGGACCCACCGGGTGGCAGCAGTGCCTATCTCAAGCACAGGAGGTGAAAGCTGTGGTTGATTAGGACTCTAGCATGTAGCAAGATGCTGTCCTTTCCTAACATCCCACCATTAATCATTAATGTACTGTAGGCTCACAAGTATGAGGGATGATACATTTCTTAATTGCAAAACGGAGCTCTGAAATATTGGTTCTGCTCAAAGTCTTGACAGCTGCTTCACTGATATTACTGTGAGATGAAAACCCTCCTTCAGTCCATAAATAACACAGAAATGACCAATGATGCATTAACAGTGATTGATGTATGTATCTTTATTAATCTTGATAAAATACACTGTCTAATGTTTCTGTTAAAATAAATATGATAACGTAAACTCCAGGATGTGACTGTGGTCAGCTTTATTGGCCAAGCGTGTGCACACAAGAAATCTGACTCATGTTTTTCCGTTGCTCTCTATGACTAGAATAGACATACAGCTATAACAAAGACAACATGCTGATCAAAGGGCCAAATTTAAATGCTATATATAGAACAGGGAAAAAAGAGTGGAAGTACAAGTGCAATGTTGTTGTGATGAATGTTTATTTGTAGGTGCGGATTTCAGTTCAGTGTTACAGGGCTTTTGCATGTGGACTGTTCCTGGCACTGTACCTAATTACTTAATTATCTATCAGAGTGATGGCCCCCATTTTTTAAACATATGTAATGTTAATTCTCCTTATTAATGTTTTAGATGTACATCAGACGGAAGGTGCTGTATGTGGGCCACATATCTGCTGGTCACAGCTGCTCGGTCACAGACCTTCAAAAAGCAAATCTCCAGAACCAGGGGAGACTACAGATTAGGTCTGAGCCTCCCGCCAGACTCCACCTTCAGGTACTGCTGCACCATCCCCGGTGTTAACCTGATCACTGGCAAAAGAAAAGGCAGATGAGACGTATGTTACTAAAAAGTACGTAAATTGTAGACTTTCTAATTCAGATTATGTTTTAGAAATTATCTTGTTTCCCATAAATCTTTGAGACTGTTTTCTGTTTTTAAGATATCTGATTCAGTTACAGTCACTGTCTTCTCTCTAAACAGATAAAACATTCCTGGGGCATCACGACAGAGAGAGAAAGACTTTTGTATCAAATCACAAAAGTGGGCTGCACTTCCTCCTGCTCCTGTTATCACACGTTGAGTATGTTCTTGTGACAAGATTACATCAGCACGAGTCCACTTGTGCTCATTAAAAAATGTCTCCAACGTGCAGGCGCTGTAAGTTAAATGTGCAATCTACAGGGGCCTCTCTAGCTTAACATTGTAGGTGGACATCAGTAATGTGCAACTAAGATGGGTGATGCATTTCATCTTCTGACAAGAATACTGGAAAGTCTTCAAGGCAAAGGGGCAAAAGATCATCAAAATTCTTTTTCAACGATCTCTGAATAATCATAATAATAATGTAAATATCCGTGTGTGATATATGTAACAAAGCCATAATTATAACATAAATTGTTCCCCTATTGATATAAATAATATAAATAACAACGGGCTACGACAGGCAACCATGTCTAAAACTGTTGTCTGAAATAATCTTTGGCAAAATGTAAGTTAATCATCAACTTAGACAATGCAATGAAAGGGAGATTCATTTATTCAGCATATTTTTCCAGCACAGGGCAAAGTACTTTGCAAATTACAAGAATAACAAGACAAGCAGTAAGACAAAACAAGCAAGAGCATACAGGGTAACATACAGAGCATACAGTATTGATACAGGGTCTAAAACGATATTATTTTTCACTTGGTACCTTGGCAAATTGATCATCAATCCGCATACATGTAACGATCTGTAAACCAACAAAAAAAAAATGTAGTGCAAGTAGTGAATTGTTAGACCTGTATCCTGGCTGTTTGACACTGGATAATAAAACACTTATTATTGAAATTTCACAGTATCTAACAAAATAACAATCAACATAATTAAAAAGAAAAATTAAAAAGTGTATATGTATTTAATCACACCCTGTGGCCCACCTGCAGTACCTTTACAGCCCACTAGGGGGCCCGGGCATCGTTGAACTAAACATTCAATATTGTTTTCATTTATATCTTATGTTGTCATCTGCATGTGAATCGCTGGTATTAATCAGTCTTACTTCCTGTTTACAGTAAAAAGAAAACTACTGAACTGGCTACAAAGTTACAGCGTGACGGAACCGCTGCCGATAAATGTCGAACAAGTTTTACTTCCTCAATCCAACAACCACATTTCTACAAAGCAGCTCCCATTCATACATCTATTTCAGAAGTTATGTTATTATTAACAGTGATGATGTATGTGGAAAAATATATGACCCGTGATTAACAATCACAATGCAGTTGGGTAAAAAAGTAGCTGAGCAGATGACAGTTGACGACATGATTCTCATGTCAGATCTACTTTATTGTAGTTCTACTGCGGCTCTCGGGCGCCCCTAGTGGATCCTGGATGGAAACAAAAGGGAAGATGTGGTCCGCCGCGAGCAGCCAGTGCGGCTCCAGTTGTTTGATTGCAGCAGGATCGTTGGTTTTGGACCGAACAAACGCAGAGGAACTGTACATTTGGACAGTTGTCTCATGTTGAACCGACAGCTCGTTGTGTATCCGGACATAAAGGATGTTTTGTTTCCCGCTGCACTGACATATAAGAGTTGACAGTGAGACGATGATGAACTCAGGTGAGTGGCCACTCGTTGATCCATCTCGGTTGAAGTTTATTCCCGACTTTGTACCCGCTGCGGACCCAATATCAAAACACAATGAAGGAACTGTAAATGTAAAATCATTGCGTTTAACTTGAGTGTCACTGTGTGTAACAGAACTTCTCTCAAATTCTTGTCTGTCAGTAAATCAGCCGAGAGTCTCCAGATTAAAAATATTAGATTGTTTTTTTCAGCGACTTGTTTACTGTCAAACTGTGGTTTACTGAAGAGGGATTTGCCAGGGGGAGAAAAACCCAATCCGCCTTCATTTCCTGTCAGCATGTTTCGTCCCCCACAGAAAACGTTTGGACACTATTTCAGCCAGATGTACCGGTTTGCATGACACTTTCCCAATCCCTGCACCCCCTGCTCCATTCTTCATCTCCCATCTGCTCCTCCTCCTCCTCTGCCTGCTGACATGGTCTATTAGCTGGATTACTGTGCTTTTGCGTGTAGTGGCAAACAAAAGCCATGTGATGTTTGAACCATGTTTTACACTAAGCTGTCACTTGGTTAGGATCAGTGGTGCAGAGCAGATTTTAAAAGCTCCCATGAGGGCAACATCTGCCACACATCTGAAAATGTGTGCAAACTAGCTTTTTCTGAACATGCTTGTTGTCAAATAGATTTTCCACATTTTTTTTTAGGTTGTAACACTCTCAACTTTAGACAAAATTACCTATATTTTGTTTTTGTCTCCTCAGGCATGCACAAACCACCTCTGGCCCCTAAACCAAAGTTAGTCCAGCCCCAGGGGACAGTGTTTTCTCCTTCAACCCCCAGAAGAGATGCTCTCTCACACCCTTCCCCTCGCACAACAAGGAGGGATAAACCAGCAGTGGCCCCAAAGCCCTGTCTCTCCAATCTTACTACCGCTGTGGAATCTAAGCCCTCAGATCCGAAGGGCCTGCATCAACCATCTCCAACACAATCCCCAAGGATTATAGGCCTCCTTAACTCACAAAATGGAATACAGCAAGATAATAAAAAGTCAGATTGGGATTATATAATCCCTATTTGTTTGTGTAGCCTGGAAAACTGCATGTGCATCAGGAATACATTGATGGAGAAAAACCTGAAGACACTGCACAATGGTAAAACTGAGGAGAGGAGAAAGACCACCCCGACATCTGAAGGTACTTTGGAAGGTAGCCGAGAGAAGACGGACAATGCCAAGGGTCTCATAAAGCATAAAATCCCCCAAGAGACACTTAGTTTAGACACAAATCTCAACACGGACACAGATACCTCCAGTCCTCAGGCTCTCAGTCTTTCTCTACCTTTCAGAACAATGAGCGATGAGGCAAATTGCAACATGATACCGCTGAGTGCACCTGTGAGAGGAGCCGAGGAAGATTGTCATCCCTCAGAGCATACGTCTTGCGTTTCTCAAACAAAATCAGTCCTAGCGGCCTCTAGCAAATCCGTCCCCGTCCCTGTACCACGGAAGACCCAAAAGGCTGTGCTGGCCCGTCAGGAAAAGGTGGAGCAAGACAGGGAAGAGATTGCAAGCCAGGAAGGGAGGGAAGTGGACGTCAAAGAGTCGAAGGTGTCGTCAGAGGGGAAGGGCAGCGCATCCTTGTCTGTCAGTGTAACTGTTCGTGAAAACACACAGCCACCGTCTCTTTCTGCGAGAAAAGCCTGCCCCCCGCCAGCACCTCCCCCGAGGAAAAAGCCTTACCTGTCAACACCTGAGAAAGTACCAACCTCTGCTCCTTCAACCTTCCCAAAGGATGTGGAGGAAGAAGACCTGGGTTTGGACAGCTGCATTTACGAGATGGAGATATCGGTTGACAAGGATGATGAAGAGCTGGAGGAGGAAGGAAGGGATGATCGCAGGGCGTTTTACATGGATCTCACAGATTGTTCTCCCACCAGCAGTCCGCCCAGTCAGGTGGAGGTCAGCCTACCTTCGGTGGCAGCAGAGGATGGGGCGGTTAAGGCAGCTATGAAGAAGCCACAGCGACACAGCAGCCTGATGGCATTGATGCAGAAGACGTCTGTAGACAAAGAAGAGGGGAAATTGGTAGCTGATGAGAAAAAGCTTCCTGTACAGGATGGTGTTCTTAAGGAGCGGGCGATGAGGGATCTGCCTTCGCCTCCTGATGAGAAAATAAGAACAAATGGTGTTACCGGTAGGACCAAACCTTCTCGTTGTAGCAAACAGAGAGCCAAGTCGTTCTCCGGTGCCGACCTAATGCGCTCTGACGGACAGAGGAAGATGTCTTTCCGTAAACTACTGGATCTGAAGCTCTCGGTCATCACGCTGCCCAAGTTCAAAGGGAAAGGAGGACAGACGCCAGACTGCACTGCGAATGGCGCCGAGCATCGCGTGACCAGCCATCAAGACAGACCCCAGAGCTTCCACGAGCATCGCAGGACTGGACGTAAACACTCCTGCCCGCTGATTGGAGTAGAACAAAGTGTTGACGGAGACGAGTTTACACCTGCAGTGGAACAGGCTGTCGACTACGAGAACATCCCTCATTACGAGGAGATCCCGGACTACATGAACGTGAACGTGGGGAGGGCAGCGGCGTCGTCTTGTTCCTCACAGCCTGCAGCCTGTCAGACTTTAATGTATAACGATGAGGGCATTTATGAGGAACAAGAGCCGTATATGTCCCTGGGGGACAACACGGAGCACGAGGAACACCAACAGAGACGTAGTGAATATGACAGGTAGATTATGGCGGCTTCATTTCCTGACTCTCATGTCTCTGCTGGTAAATATGTTGTTAGGTGATTGCCTTTGTTTTATCAAGGCATTCAGGAGGCTGTTTTAAAGTCTGTATGTAAAACACCCGACTGATGACAGGTAATGACTCGGTCTTTGTAAATAGACAAGATCACAGAGGATAATGGGACATTGTCTGCATTGTCACAGAATGCTGTTAGAGGTGTTTGACTTGTGTGCTGCCGCGTGTGCCGTCACCGCCTATCAGGTGTTGATGGATTGTAGTTTGACCTAATAATTTTAAGTTATACATTGGATTATTGCAGGCAGCACCGGTTGAGTGTGTGTGTGGTCGGTTCGTTCACGATATCAAGAAATTGAATGTGAAAGTGTTTTCTTATCTGAGGCTACGAGGGCGCTCCAAGTGTTTTCACCTAATGACAAGCAGAGATTGTTTTGTAAACTACCTTTAGCCTAGCAATTAGTGTCTGCAGTCGTATCTGTCAGTGTGGTTTGTGCCTCCAGTAGAAAACTATCAATACAGTTGGACGTGTGTTGCCCAAAGCTTAAGATTCCAGGTTAGGATTAGGAAAGCAGTGTTTCTTTCCTAGAAACTATGTCCGGCATGCTATCAACAGTTTTAATTGAAACTACTTCCTGTCAAATACATGAAAACAGCTGCTAGAAAGGTCCGTCACACAGCCAGGGATGCTGACACATGGAGACACAGAGTACATTAACTATTATAATTGCATGGCTTAGTAGATTTTGGGTGAACTGAAGCTGTCGAAGTGTATAAACTTGGCCGAGCAGGTTGGTGCTGTGTGTATTACTGACAGTGGTGATTTTTGTAGTTATCCACATATTATGCAAATAAATTAGAGCCAATGTTGGATATTTGAATGACTTGTGATCAGAAGTCAGGAGAAGGATTACACTGAAACTGTACACTCCGTCTTACAGCTTAGTGCTTCAGCCGTGTTTGTTTCCAACAATCACATGTTAAAAGCACGTTGAGCGGCTCACAAGCAGAAACCAATCACAGATATCTGCACAAGCTTTTGTAAACATGCAGTTGGGTGTAAGTGCAGTGTTTTTCAGATGAGCACTTTTAATTTATCTACACATTATGGCAAGTTACAAAGTGTGTCAGTGTCTTTGTTGCCTAGTGAAAAGTTTGTTTCTGTTCGATTTGTTTACTTTTCTGTTGCCCAAACCAGGCAGCTGAACTGAGGCGTGATGATTATCATGTAATTTCTTCTGGCCGTGTCCAGTGCTCCCTTTCCTCAAGCAGGAAATGTTAGATTACTGCTGCACAAGAAAGGACTGAAATTCCGACCCTGTGCTGCCAGACGTGTTTCTATTCCAAACCACGTCTCATTCCTCTTCCCTAAAAATACCAATCTGACTTGTTCTGTAAATTTCCATGAATAACATTTTACATTTCCAAAAGTTGTCATCTCGTGCTGCGTAAACAGTTGGTTGTGTGGTTTGTCTCTGCTCTCCTCTGACACTGACCTCCTACCATCTTTAATAGACATTCTGTCGATGAGGAGGTGTCCCCAACGGATGATGCTCCCTCAGATGATGACATCGTGGCCCACTCCTCCTGTGAGGAGGAAGAGGATGATACCAGCTCCATCTCAAGTAAAGGAGAGCCCGAGCAGCCGGAGGAGAGCGCGGTGAGGAGCAGAGATTTAGGACTTTATTACCCAGATGGGCCAAGAAATATTTCCTGGAGTCGACCCCCTGGGTTTGATTCCTTCAAGGTCTGGGAGATGATGGTTGTGTCTTGGTTTATTGCCCAAGAATGTCTCTCCTTGTTCCTTCTTTTGATGAAATTACAGTGGATCATTTTCTAGTTCTTCAAACGACGGATCTGTCCAGAGAATCACGTGATGTGCATGTTGTATTTATTCCAGTGTAGTGTAATAATGTGTGTATGCTTCTATGTCAGACACAGAGCGGACAGAAGAAGAGCAAGATACATCACATCGTCACAGAAATCATGAGCTCTGAGAGAGTGTAAGTCTCACAAAGTATCAACAAATCTTTGTTGTACTTTGAAAGCAACTCTTTATTTCCTTTGCTGCTTTCCTCTGTCATCCTAACATCTGACATGTTTCTCATTCATTCTTAGGTTTGTTGGCGTCCTGAAGCTGCTTCACATTGTAAGTGCCCTCACACACGTCGCCCATTCACAGAACAACAATCTGTCTTGCTGTGACAGGAGCAGTGTTTTAGTTCGGTGTTGTTCTGCATGTTTTTTATCTCTTGTTTGTCTGCTGCATGAGCAAACCGTCTCCATATGTGTTTGATCATTGAAGCCATGAGACCCAGCTCCTCTCAGTCTCGCCCACATGGCTCACATTCCTCACGCTTTCCCCCCAGACCTCCAGCGCCAGTGTGATCTGACTGTTGTGTTTTCTTTAAATTATATTGGTCCAAAGCTACACATATGATACAAGGATGCGGTTTCTTTTTAGTCAGCAGAAAACAAACAAACATCCAGATGCAGCTTAAGTCTGAATAAATTCAGCTTTTACTCTTATCTCACAAACGCAGCTACTTTTGCTGAGTCACTAGGTTTTAAAACAATTCAGCATATTAATAGATAAAAAAAAAAAAGCCCAATCCCATCACGTGTAAATTATAAATGTTTTTGCCTCTCAGACAAAAGAATCTCACCCACAGCCACAGTGAGTCATATCGGCATGTGGGGCTGGTAAGTCCTCTAATAACGAGACAGGAGACAGGTCAGACTAGCTGACACTCTCATTTACCTCACCTGGGCTTCTAACAACAGCAGCATGCCAACAGGGTCACACTGACGATGCCAGCAGGTTGAAGGCATCTTAGTTCAGCCGAGATGGAACCAAGTCAACAATATAATTAAAAAGGTTTTAAGCCAACAGAAACAAAGATCATGAATGCTTGATAAGATGTGTGTTTATTTCCCTTTTTCATCATTATGAAACTTTCTAAAGGAAGATTTGATTCACTAAAACTTTTTACGACATTTTTCTTAAGATTTTGTCTTGGGGACAGAATCAAGTCTTTCAAGTCATAAGGCTCAATTCCAAGTGACGTTAGCCGTTACTGGTTAATTCAATGCTGGCTTTAATTACTTTGTTATACTCGGATTTAAACTTTTGCACAAAGTTGCACTTTGAATGTCTGAATGTCACCGATCAAACAAAAGGTCTGTGATGTTAAAATGTTAAAAAGAAGCATCAACACTGACTGAGACATGTTGTGGTGTAGAACACGTTTTCTAGATGGCAGGTTAAGCAAAGTGCATCCATACAAATGTACCGTACTACCTGCTGCCTAGTTGTTTAAGAGATGGAAAGCATAGGTCGTCTGTATCAGCAGATTCTCAAGGCTACAGTTTCGGTATCAGACACTATGGAGTTTAATGCTACTTTTGTTTCCAGTTTCCAGGCCTTATTTCATGAACTTCTCAGAAATAGGACCTACAGTTTATCTAATTCCCGTCCTGTTTTCATAAACAGATGACTGTGGTCATTTGAGCGCATGCTTGGAGAGACAAAGATCACAAACTGAGTACGTAGTAGGTCTGGGTGTCGAGCGATGACTCGTTACTGCCGAGCACATACAGGAAGTATTTGTCACCGTGGAGGAATCAAGTTCAGTAATGAGGAAGAGTCACGTTAAAGTTGAAAGAATGTTGATGTGAGTTGTAGTTGTTCCTTCTCCAACTCCACAAAACACTCTAGACGGCTTCCTGCGTATCTAATCAATATAACACTACATGGTATTTGTTGTTTGTCTTCATCACATTTATCGTTTTAGATTCAGCAGTGCTTTATCCGTCTGATGAACTTTTAACAGGCCACTTTATAGCCAGCAGTGTTCTCATCCTCTTATCTCATGTAATATCCATCTTTGTCTGTTTCCCTGCCAAATGTTATCCCCACGTGCTGACCTTTACCGTCAGCTCTTGGGAGACACACATGTTAACCACAGGAGCCCTCCACTGGGTGCTCCGTCTGTGAGCAGTTTTATTGGCCTTTTAGCCCCATAAACCAGCAAAAAGCGCCACATCATCAGAAAGAGAAGCAGAAACAGCTGATTCACAGTAGCCTGGAAATGAACTAATCCTTCACAAAGTTTCTGTGTAGGTTATGTCTCAACATCTATTCTGTCGTAGAATAGTTTATGCTTTTTGGTTGCTGGAGTTTGTTTTGGTGTTTAGATTATTTGGGAACACCGTACATGATTTGAAGACCCTGCAGTCTTGGACATTTGGTCTTTTAGACTTCCTGATGTTATTCTGACTTGTTGTCTCGCCGTATGTGACGATCTTATCAGTCTTCTACAAATTATCTGAACTGCAGGACTTCCGTGAAGCAGTATCCAAAGCATCCGGTCAAAGTGGGAAGCCTGTGATTGAGGATCGTCTGCTCGACCAGATCCTGTACTACCTGCCCCAACTCTACGAACTCAACCAGGACCTGCTCCGAGAGCTGCAGCTTAGAGTGGCAAAATGGTACCTGAACACCACCGTCTATGCTATGTGTTTTTATATCTGTGTAACTGCAGTAAATGCTTTTTCACTACCTCCTCGCCGAGGGGATGTGACCAACCTGCCCACATATATTTTTGTGGTTTGAGGCTGCCTTCGTTCAGCCCCTTTGTTCCATTTAAGAAAAATATCTATGCATCCATATAATGATATTGGTAGCAGCAGTTTTGACATGACGAGCTCCCGTACGCACAGTGAGGTCCAACTGTTTTGCTTCTGCACAGACATCAACCCATCACATGGGGTTCGATGTCCTGGTGTCCACGTCCATTTTGACCCACTAACCTCAACAAACCACAGTCATGAAACATCAGGTTTTCCAGAGGCATTATATCCAGTACACCTCCTCAAGGTGGAGGCGTAGTGACTAGTGTAATCCATTTATTTTATTTGTTGACAGGGATGAGAATTCCCAGCTGGCAGATATCTTCCTGAAGAAAGGACCTTATCTGAAGATGTACTCTACGTACATCCGTGAGTTTGACAAGAATGTGGCTCTACTGGAAGAGCAGAGTAAGAAGAACACAGCATTCAGCGCAGTAGTACGGGAATTTGAGGTAACAAGACTTGCCCAACCAGTATTTTTTTTTCTGTCTGAGGGGTGTGTCTTTGGGTCAGTGTGGTTTCGTTGTATATAAATGTGAAGAGGACGTGTGCGTGGGTTTGTTTCTGGAAATAATAAACCGTATCATTCTTTGTCCTAGGCCAGTCCACGCTGTGCCAATTTGGCTCTGAAGCATTACCTACTAAAACCAGTTCAAAGGATTCCTCAGTATCAGTTGCTGCTCACAGGTACATCAGAAGTCATTAAGTTCAATCACTCATTCTCATTTTCAAGGATCTTTTCAGTCTGATATCATGTCAATACAGAAATGAGTCCTCTGAGTCCCTGCATTGAGTCCTGCTGGCTCATTACAGGCCTCATGCTGCCCTCTAGTGTCCATAGTGGCAAACATTGTTTGGAATGTCTGTCATGTAACTTCAATCCTCCTATAATAAGATTTTTGAAGTGCAGCCCAAATCAGATTTGGTGGCATAACATGAGCTTTAACATGAGGGAGCTTAGTGCTCCATGAGTCCAGCGCTCACTGCCAATATGTGAAGAATGTTTCCCGTGTCACTCTTGGATAATTGTATTATGTAAGCGCCTCTAGACCTTTTTATCCTGGATTTTAATTTCAGATTATGTTCCAAGAATTTACTACACAGCTCTGAGCCCTCGCAGCCTGTTGCACCAACACTTTGTGAGCGGGACTCTGAGATGTTTGTAATTGTGTTTCAGATTATTTGAAAAACCTGTCTGCTGACTCAAATGATTACAAGGATACACAAGGTAAACAAAGAGTCAATTTATAACTGTAAGATTCTCCTGATTGTGTCAGATGAAATTAAAATATTGTCTATCATGCACATATCTTATGTTATATATTTGGTTCCACTCAGCTGCTCTTGTTATTGTGAAAGAAGTGGCCAATCATGCCAACGACATCATGAAGCAAGGGGTAAGATCCCTTCAGGTCCGACAGTCAGGCAAAACATGTTGATTTTGCTCAATACATGTTATGGACGATCACTTTTTCTCCATCAGGATAACTTCCAGAAGCTGATTCAGGTGCAGTGCAGACTGAATGGCCATCAGGAAATAGTCCAGCCTGGAAGGGTGAGATCTTACAGATGTTACTGGGAGTTGTTTGTTTGTGTTATATTGCTATTAAAGCCACTATGTGTAGTCTTAATCTTTGGATACGACCACAGGGGAGTGCCAACCTGTCATATTATACACATAATGGACACTGCTCAGTTCTTTTCGAAAGAGACTATTAGTAAAATATCTTTAACATAAAACAGACTAATTTAATCATTTGAGTAAAATCTACTGTTGACACCTCACAGTGAAAGAAATAATTCAATGATTAAAGTGTTGGAACAATTTTATGACCCAGATCTTCCTGAAAGAGGGCGTTCTCAAGAAGCTGTCCAGGAAGGTCATGCAGCCCAGAATGTTCTTCCTGGTACGGAACATTCTTATATCTTCCTTCATTTAAAGTGTTTGAAACGTCATCATGGTGATAAGGATGAACTCATTCAGTTCCCCATGTCCACCTGCATACATTTTAATCAATTCAGTAATTTCACTTTGCACATTTTATGAATGTTATTAATGCCACGATTGATATAAACAACAGGATGAAAATGATTTATCTGTGTCATTGCTCCTTTAGTTCAATGACATCCTGCTGTACACCACTCCTGTTCAGTCAGGCCAGTACAAACTTAACAACATGTTGTCTCTGGCTGGAATGAAGGTGAGAACATCCACACTCTATTCCTTGCACATTTAATCTTTCAAGTGTCACAGGACAGTTTGCACGCTGCTATCAATGATAACGAAGGGAAAATAATTGCAGGTCAGCAAACCGAGCCAAGAGGCCTATCAGAACGGGCTGAACATTGAGAGTGTGGAGCGCTCGTTCATTCTCTCTGCGAGGTAAGAATCAAGGACTGAAGATGTCTGGCATTGTTTCAGAATTTATCTCATAATAGTCTTTTGTAGTGAATAGGCCTGTGAATACTGTGTAGGTGTGTAGAGACACTTTGTCTTTCTTCCTGCAGTTCAGCCACAGAGAGAGATGAATGGCTTGAGGCCATTTCCACAGCGATCAGTGACTACACCAGGAAGAAGATCAGTTTTATAACTGGCAAGCCTCCTGAGGAGGTAATATAACAACCTCAACAAGACAGAATCCATGGTCTATGACTATTACAACAAGTCTATTGTATATACTATGTTGCATTGAGGTTTAACTCCTGTGTTTTTACGTTTTAAGGTAGAACTAAGCGATGGTGGTGATGGTGCTCCTTTGGGATCCAAAGCCCCTATATGGATCCCGGACCCACGCACCAGCATGTGCATGATCTGCACCAGTGAGTTCACTTTGACATGGAGGCGACATCACTGCCGTGCATGTGGGAAGGTGAGGTGGCAATATAAAAATAGAAGTAATAGCAGATTAAAAAAGAATTACATGGAGGACAGCAAAGCTGACTTAAAAACAGTGAAAGAGTGCAGCTGCAAAAATAGAGAAGTTACACATTTTATGCTTTATCATCCATCAGGTGGTGTGCCAGTCATGCTCCTCCAACAAACGCTGTCTGCAATATCTCAAGAACCAGTTAGCACGAGTGTGTGACCTGTGTTTCCTTATTCTGCGGCAGCAGGAAAGTAAGTCTTGCTTCATTCCAACATATTGTGCAAATAGTCGTCCTCACATTTGTTGTCGAAGGCAGAAACGTCAGTGCTGATTGTGTGAATAAGTGTTATTACCCACCGTGTTATACGTAGTGGATAATCAACGAGTGAGTGCCTTCATTAAATGTGCATATCTGTGTGTATGGATATATGCCATTAGGCAAATATACTGAAAGTAATGTTAGAATTACTTTATCAATTTCATAACAAGTCTTAATTCAGGTCTGCTTGCTGCAGTCAATAAGAAGCCTAATTGACAGCAGTGCTTTCAGTGTTGCTATGGTTACTGATTGGTAGCAGATTTGTGTAGAACTCTAATTGAACTTAACACAAACTGTGTCATAAAACGGCCATTCAGACCATGGTATGACTATATGTTTGTTTTGATGTATGTGTTGTTGCACATTTCTGTCCCCCAGGTGAACCAGCCCGGTCAACAGTTGCATCCCCTGGCAACAGAGCTCACTTGACCTTCTCCAGGAGGCAGAAGAAGATACCAGCAGCCCTCAAAGAGGTGACGTATACCTTTATCTTGATCAGGATGTACTGCCTGTGACAACACCAGATATCTGATTACACAGGTTTTACTTTTTCAGGTGACAGCTAACACTGACAACTCCTCGATGAGTGGCTATTTGCAGAGGTCAAAGAGCAATAAGAAGCAGGGGAAGAGGTTGTGGTTTGTGATCAAAGACAAAGTCCTGTACACTTATGCTGCAAGTGAGGTAAGGTCTCAATAATATGACATAATCTATGTATATTTAATGTGCATCTAATGTTTGTCTTTTATCGTCTTCATGCAGGATGTTGCAGCTTTAGAGAGTATGCCCCTTTTAGGATTCATGTTAAAAGTAGATTCATCTCAGAAGTTGCAGTTCAAGCTGTACCACAAACATACAATGCACTACATTTTTAAAGCTGACGACGTCCAAACAGCCCAGAGGTATGGTATAATGTGGCTGATATGTGTTATTGCATATGATGACAGCAATTATAACCAAAATAACTAGCATTTGTGCTCTTGTTTTGACAGGTGGATTGACTCTTTCAAGGAATCTACAGTGCTTTAATATCAGTGTATAGAACAACACTTTACCATTCTTGCCGTAAATGTTTTACCTCAGTTCTCTCTGAATTTTGCAAAGAGAGACAGAAAATCCAAATATATTTAATTGCTCTTATCAGTTTTATTGAAGTTACATTTTACATTACGCTGACATACATTTGTGAGCACTCCTGTGGAGCTGGAAATAGTCATTGTTATTTTCATATGGTGACATGGATCTTCTCAACTGATTAAAATAGTACTGGCTACATCTTAACAATTATTCCACAGTCATTTGGGTAATACATATTACGAATTTGACTTTTATTTAATTTAATTTCCTAGTAGCTTTCCAGTTAATTTTTTTTGTGATGAAATCTCATTCTCTTTCGATGTAATGAATACTGTCTTATATAAATAGAATGAGAGTCTAAATGAATCTGTACTGGATCATAACATGTTTTGCACGTCACTCATTGAAGTATCTGTAAATAAAGTAGATTAAAGCTCAGCACACGTCTTCTGTAAATATGTTCACAAATGAAATGTGTAATTAACCAAAATTTCCTTGAAATGTTACTGTAATAAATATAATTTAAAAATGCCTTTTGTCATGATCGACTGTGCAAAAGCGAAAACATGAAACTAGGCTGCATATCGCTTTAACACCATTTCAGACATCAAGTGGAAGTATGATTTATAATTTCAGTAACTGTTAAGTCCAATCATCATACAATTATGGAGTTTTGACAATCGGTGATGAGCAGAAAGCTGATTTGAGCTTATCCACCTATTTTCCATTTTTTTAAACTTAAAGAACTTTGTATTTTAGTTTTTTTCCAGTCTAAAATACAGTGGTACCAGTGTTATTGCCAGATTTTTATTTTTTAAATTGAACTTTATTCTAGGTCCTAAAAGGTTTTCTATATTTAATCAAAACAGCTAAATTTAGAGAAATCTGTAACACATGTTATTAGGAACTCTATCATTCTTCCTTTATCATCTAGTGGCACACCAGCTGTATTTTGGTATATTGTTGACAGTTCTTAAAGTAAACCATCAAGGGATTCATAATGGTTTAACTTTTTTAAGTTTTATTTGTGTGTTAAGCATTTCCCATGAAAGAACGGGGTA
>CAAKHC010013824.1:22351-34256 GCA_901007825.1 Macroramphosus scolopax | reverse complement strand
AGATGTTGTCCATAAGACTATTGTTTTGTCCATAGCGTTGAATGGAATACATTACATTATATATTAGTGCATTGCACCATTAACGACCTAAAGTATTACCAAAGTTGTGAACTCTCTTACACAAAATCTTAATTCTGAACATTATTGTAGGATGTGAATTGATTTTACATGTGTAACATAAAAAGTGCTCTGAATTTAAGTGATACTTTTATAACCTTAAATGAATCAAGATACCAGCTTTTCGGTGCATCTAGTGATCTTTATCATAATGCATGGTTCATATTTACATGATACAATGTGATGTGAGATGTTAAATCTTTCACTACAGGTCTACGAGTTTGCTGGAGTCAAGCATGCTGCTCAACATCCAGCAACCCTTCTCTAAGCTGGAAAATACCATCTTGATCCCAGCGTCCCCTGACAAGGTAACACTAATGCAGGTAAATATGTAAACGATACAAAATTGTCAGATATGTGAATTTAACCTTTAATATAAACACAAAGCATTTATAACTTAAAGGGGTTACTTGTTAAACTTAGCACATTTTTTACTTTTGTATCATCAAAATGTTAGTATTATAATACAAATGGAACATTGTTGGACTTCCTTTATATTCCCTTAACCCGGAGCTCCCTGCTCTTTTGCTGGCAACAGAAAAGTGTCATCTCACAGACTGTTGCTGGCTCGCTTGAACTACAGATACTATTCCTTTGTTACCAGCTGCCTGGAAGCAGCCCAGAGCCCAGTGCAATCTGGTCGTTTTAGGTCTTATACCTTTTTTTTTTTTTGCAAAAATGGAATACCATAGCCCCTTATATCTGTTTTCTCTGGTCATGTAGCACCAATTTCACGTGTGAGTATGAATGAATGGATGAATGATGCAATGTTGTTATGCAATTTGAGTACTGTTAAGGTAAAATGCACTAAATAAGTGCAGCCTAGTTTTATTAACATTTATAACCATCTTTCCTGTGTTGAAATACTTCTTTAAAGCTGTAATTGTTTGGTCATTAATAATGCATGCATCTGTGTTTTGTGGATCCCATTGGTTCAGTGATAAACACTGTCCTAAGCAAATTCAACATTTGTGCTTATGAAGCATGGCTGTAAATCACTGTCCCCTTTTCTGCAGGATGATCCATCTCAAGGTGACCTTGGCACATTGGCAAATGTAGTGACATCCCTTGCCCACCTCAACAAGACTAGGGAAGCAAGTGACAGCGGCAATGATCTAATGGGAGTTGAAACGCTTAGCAACGGTGACAGCTCGATGACAGACATCCAAGGCGATGAGCAAACAGCAAGTGATATTACTCGGTGAGGGAAACGTCATAAGCAATCAAGAATCTTTGAAATTGACCAGTGGACTTATGTGGATTGACTCATATATATATATACAGTATACTGCAGATCTACAACAGGACATGGAAGGAACCTGGGGGCTGTTTGTTTTTCCTTTGTCACAGGGCTTTAATAAAATTTCCTGGAGGGCCATGTGGTTTTTTGATAATGCTCTTAAGGACTTAATCAAATTTGCCAACAGTGATTCAAAAGTAAAACATCCTTGACTATCCGGGATGCACTGCAGTACTTTGAGTTGTATCCTAGATTTCTTGTTCCTGTGTGAAACACTCCATATTGAATAAATGTCTAAATCCAAATGTTCCGATTTAATATTACATCATTTGTTTATATCGTGTGTCTTGTTAGAGCATTTGACACCCTGGCCAAAGTTCTGCACTCTGGTGATGGTTCAGCAACAGACTCCTTGGAGGCCACAATGCAGCTGATGTCAGGGGACCAGTCTGGTCCTGTGGTGGAGTTGGAGGGACCTCTACTCTCTGACAGCCACATTCCATTCAAGGTAAAAGCGCAGCTACAGACTTTGACCCTCAGGATAATATTTTTCTCTCTTGGGCCAATTGAGAACTAAAAACCCAGCTCGTTTTTTTTTGCAGAAATACAAATTTTTATGTTAAACACTGGTCATGTTTTCTGCATGTTTCTACAGCTCATGATGCCTTTGCCTGTGCCAGAGTACCTCAATGTGAACTACATCTGTGAGTCAGCATCCCGACTGCTTTTTCTTTCTATGCACTGGGCACGCTCCATACCTGCCTTTCAAGCCTTGGGGTAAGACTTTGCCAGATTTTCCATTGTTTTATGAATACACATTTCATATTGTGTCTTTAGACTATGTCATGCATGTCAACTACACAATGACTGGTAGTACAGTTAGGTTGCTAAGTGGCCATACAGTTCTCTGCAGAAAAGTAGAACTAACCTTGTTTTATTTTATAGAGGTCAAGACAACGACATTAACTTGATGAAAGCCTGCTGGAATGAGCTCTTTGCCTTGGGTCTCGCACAGTGTTCTAACATTATGAATGTTGGTACCATCTTAAGTGCCATTATCAACCATCTGCAGACCAGCTTACAGGAAGGTAGGAAGGCTCTTTTCTTTTGGTTTCTTGAATAGGACACTTGAATAAAAGTAAACAAGCACAAGCGAATGTTTTTCATGGTTGTGCTTCCCCAGTAAGGAGACGACTATTCAGCGATGTTAAAACTCATGTTTATTTTTCTAGCACAGTTTGCCTTAAATTATCTGAAAACTAAGCTACTGTCTAGCCCTTTTATATCCATTTTTTCTCTAACCTTGCTATTTTGTGTTTGTGTTCAACAGAGAAGTTATCCCCAGAGCGAGTAAAACTCGTAATGGAGCACATCTGGAGGATGCAGGAGTTCTGTAACAGCATGTCCAAGCTGTCCCCAGATGCTTATGAATATGCCTTCCTCAAAGCAATTGTTCTCTTTAGTCCTGGTATGTTGGTGAAAGATTTAATATTATTTAGGAGCACAAGTTATTTACAGAGCCAATGTGCCATGATTCATTTATGTCTGTATGTGGTTTTTGCTTCAGATCACCCAGGCATTGATAATACCACACAAATAGAGAGGTTCCAGGAAAAGGCCTACATGGAGCTGCAGGACTATGTTACAAGGACCTACCCGGAAGACTCCTATCGGTTAGCATAAATTAACTACTACAGTATTGCTCTATATATAGCAGAACATATTTGGCATGATACTTTGTGTGTACTCTATTTGATACAGTTGTGAAATTTTTGTATCCTTTTCCTTTTAATTGCTCCCAGGTTATCCAAGCTGTTGCTGCGTCTTCCTGCCCTCAGGCTAATAAGTGCAGCTGTCACCGAGGAGCTGTTCTTCGCTGGGCTCATTGGCAACGTGCAGATTGACAGCATCATCCCATACATCCTGAAAATGGAGTCCACTGATTATAATAGCCAGGCTGTCTCTGGGGTCTGACACAGTGTGACATTTGTATTAGAAGGATTGGCTGTTGAGCTTTCACAGTCCAATCAGAGTGCTCCCTAGTCTGGCCACTGAGTGGTCATAACATACTATATTTATGACACAGCACCCTATGTGGATTCTCTTTCCACTTTTATCTTGCTCGTACCCCTGACTCCTCAGTAACCAGTCAGTGGAGCATGTCCCACTTAGAGAAAGAGTAAATTCAACACCAGTGGCAAATGAGCCTGACAACATCTGACCATTCAGGAATTAACCCGTGAAACCTGCATCGTAGATTGTGTTTTTTATTGTACATAGAAATTATGCCTCATCGCCTCCAAGCCTTTGCTTTCTCTGGAGATCTTTTGAAGATATCAGGATAGTTTCTGTGTCACTGCTTTCCTACATGGTTGTGCTTTTTATTTTATAAAACCTCCTTTGAAAATTGTATAATGTGAATTGATTTGTGAAATGCTGTTATTGCTAAAGGTTATAACCTTTAGTCTGTTTGCCAATCCGAAGGATAGGGCCAACATCACTTGTCAAATGTTTGACTTCATGTGGATATGAACTTACTGTGTATATAGATTTGTATATAGAATGCATCAAGAAGGCTATTATGGACAGCACTCAGTGATTAATGAATTGTGTCTTGGAAGAAAATGGAAAATAATGGTCAAGTCCTTTGAAAATAAAAGCATCTGTCAATCATGTTTTCCTGTTCTGTAAAGAGCTGATATTTTATTCTCATTTAGGCAATATAAAAATTGATGTTCACAAACATTTGATCTGTTTTGTAGTGTTTGGCAGAAATAAGTCCACTCCTTTGCACCTTGTGCTACAATTTGCGTTTTGGTTCAATAGGTTTGACTCTGGCTTTGGGCTACAGACCCATGCTCAGTCATGATGAGAAGGTTTTAATATATCATAAATAGAAATGGGGTTCAGTGTGGATGGAGGGAGGGGTAAGAATTTTCTGCCACTTGAAGTCACAGTTAACTGTCACGTTCAATATAAATACTGCAAAGAAACCAGTAAAAATCAGCCTGTAAAAATAATTCAGGCTTGTTAGATACATCAGTTCAGAATATACAGTGAATTGCTTTTGATATTCTTCAGATTATGAATCAAGTAAATTGACCTTTAATCTTTTATCATTCAAAGCCACCCTCAAATCCAAAATAGTGATTCCTGGACCTGGAATTCGTCGTCCAGGTTCAAGTAGTTGTGGGCCTGTGAAACTGACCTTAACTACATTTATTTGATTTTAGAATGAAGACTGGAGTCAATGGGCATGCTGTCTTTTGCCCCACCAAAGCTTTACGCCTCATTTTCCACTTGTGTGATTCCAATAAGTAGTCTTACCAACTTATCTAAAAGAAATTAAGAGAAAACCTGTTGTTCATCATACTTGGGGGTAAACAATGCCTTTTTGGAACTGGTCCGAGCCTCAATTAGCAGCAGATTGTTTAAGTTTACGTGTTCTTGTTGAATTAATAATGCAAAGTCCTTATCCTGACCAAGTGACTTATTGTGTTTAGTGTCGAGTGAAGTTCCTTATTGCTGTGCAAAGGACTAGACGTTCAGCATTGTGTTGTTCATAGCCAATCAATGTTTCATTAGTGCTCTGCAGAAATGGGTGAGGTGATTACCTGTGAGTATTCTGCTGCAGTTACACAGCGAATGTGTCCAGCTAATTAAAGGCACTGATATGAGCATGACCAGATGATCAATACTCTCTGCTGCTGTTGTTAGAATGTAATTGTCTTGTGTATCCAATTGCTTCTTTATGTGAAACTCCACAGGCATGTCATATCTCCTCCCTGATGGCCTGACTCGCCCTTTATGACCAATACAGGTTAATGTATGTCAGCGTGGTGCATTCACTGTATGGTCTCTCCAAACAAAGGACGATCTCGTCACATGTCTGTTTACAAACTGCCCAAACCAATTTCAATTGCAAAAACAAATCTTGATTGTATCTGTAGGTTGAACAATCAGCTAGCTGGATTAGGTCATTCCAATCTGAATGAATGTGGGTGAAAGAACCGGTCGGACGGTTCCAATGACCTCTATCTCTTTTACTGATCTCTTGGAGATCTGATTCTAAAGATAGGCCCTTTATCGGAACACCATCAAATAGCATCAGTTCTTGTCCATTGTTACGAGGGGAAATCAAACCATGTTTGTTTTGAAAACATGCATACTCAAGTCAAGTCATAATTAGTTTCTTAGTTATATGATTTGTCATAACTTTTGAATAATTTCAGATATTTATTTCAGACTTTAGTTCAAAATCTATCAATCTACCTGTTTTTATATGTTTATTGTTGGCTGTTCTTATGGATTCTTTTCTAGTATGAAATAGGATATTTCTTTATTTTATGTACAGGGTTGTCCATATGACATTGTGGTCCTCAATATTAGAGCTGCAAAGTTAGTAAGAAACACAATATGGTAGTCAATGTAAATATCCAAATCATAGAACCGGAAATGTTTAAGGTAAAATGTACTGTATATTCTTTAAATATTATATTGGTCTTCTTTTAAATAAAATGTATACAATAATCCAATGTTAACTTAACAAAACCTGTCAGTTAGGAGATGATTTTGAAATAGCAAATTTAACAAATGAGCCATTAAAAAGGGAAAAAAAAGCTGTCAAGTTAGCTGGAGGGAGGCTGGCCAGGGGTGACTCACATGGAGATACTACAGTAGTCAGTTACCACACTTCCACACGGTATGGCCGTGTATGAATAATATGACACGTTTCATACAGGATGGAAATAGACGTTTTTGCTTTTCACACAGTACAAGGTGCTTTCCATAATAATCTCTGATGTGTTATCACATGTTTCCAGCTCGGATATGGTGAGGTAATTTTAATAAAGATCACGCAGCAACATGATAATGAGCATGAGCTGCTGGAGTTCTAGCAGCTGTGTCTTGAGATAAACAACACAAATACTGCACAAACTAGATGGCAAGTGCGTGGAAAGAGTTAACCCCTCCTCGCCCAGCCTCCCTGCAGAGAGAAGTGGGCGGAGCTTGGATTCACACATTTCTATGTACAGTGTGTGTGTGTGTTTGAGGGAAACAAGAAAGGGAGAAACGGACCAAACATGGATATGAGACTAGGCTCGAGTTGTAATGTAAACTCTATGTGAATTGAATAATTACGACTTTAAAATTGACCACAAACTCCGGATGAT
This sequence comes from Macroramphosus scolopax, assembly GCA_901007825.1. Taxonomy (NCBI): domain Eukaryota; kingdom Metazoa; phylum Chordata; class Actinopteri; order Syngnathiformes; family Centriscidae; genus Macroramphosus; species Macroramphosus scolopax. The sequence goes on along the minus strand of CAAKHC010013824.1, from coordinate 27,725 downwards.
TATGCCCAGCGCCGACGTGTCGGTGCGGAGTTTATCAGAAGTAGAGAAATACCTCGGCAGCCGGATGGTGAGTATCATGTGTTTGGCAGCATTGTTGTGTCACAAAATGCAGGTTCCTCCGTGTACCAGCCTCACATTGTCTGTTGCTCCGCACGTCTGGTGAAAAAACACCAGCTGCGCCTTTTCTAGCTGCACATTTCTCCCGATAGACAACTTCAGCGGCCGCGCGGAACGTTTTGGTCAAATAACATCTGAAAAAGTGCGTGATGCCTTCACGTACCTGTCACTGTCAGCTCCACAATGGACTCAGCTCCGGGCATATTTGACGACACACAAAAACACACAATCATATTTGATACGAGAATTAGGGTAGAAACAAACTGTTATTGACCAATTGATTAATCGACCAGCCCATAGAAGTCTGGAAATGGTGGAAGAATAAAGATACCTGCTATAAGTTGCTATCGTCATCATTTCAGGCTGTAGCACCGGAGTCAAAATTCGCTAGGCAAATCTGTCTTTTCTAATTTGTTTAGTCTTTTAAAGAATGTTTAATAGCGTATTGCCCTTTTTTAACCTATTTCATTAACATCAACAAAAGTTGAATCAGCCGTGAGCTAATTTGATGCTAACCGTTTTAAACACTGAGATTGATTAGCTGTTTTCTTTTTTCACATGGGATAGCTTATTGAATATCTTTTTGTTTTGGACTGTTTGCCTGTCAAAAGATTCTATTTAATATGTCAGCTTGGAATTATCAGTTACAATGATTTTTTTGTTGTTTTTCTTCTGATCAAAACCATTTTTATCGAGCAATTTTTGTAAAAAGTCTAGTTTTTGAAAATAAGGGCCAAAGAGGAAATTATCTTTTTTAAATTTTTATTATTAACCATTGGTAAGAAAATGTACAAGATATGAAATCTGTCAATGTTCATACCTACAGCACATTTCAATGGATCAATTCATCCAACTATTTTTCTTCTTCTTTATCATAATTTACAGAAAATTACATTCCAGTTCTGTTCCTCAAAAAATGGCAATTGTGCAGCAAAATTAGTGGGTTAGAGGCTAAAGATGATGTAACGCCTTCCTTTTGAGTGTGTCATCTCCAGCAACTAAATGGTGACTTTGTAAAGATCAGATGTCTCAGTGACATGTCTGTCCTTACATGAAACTTATACATAACGATTGTGAAGATTCTTAACCAGCCAGGACCTGGTGATCCCATCATGGCCTGGTGATCCCATCATGGTACTGACTAGAGGGGAGTTCCACGTATTTGGCCTCTGTGGGGTCGTTCTCAAGTTCCTTGATACTTCTTGGTTCGTTAATGCCCCTGGCTGGTGTAACAACAGTCCTTGTACTTGTTGAAGTCACCTGAGGCCAGGTGTAAACGACAGGCATTGGAGGATTTGGAGTCTAATGGGGCCAAATGTGAACGGTGGTTAAATCTCCCGAGAAAGGATGACATGACGGCATCATAAGTGGAGGATAATTGGTGTCGCAGACCTCCTCCTCAGTTGAGGCATGGTCCCTCTACTTAGACGTAGATAGCATCCTTCACTCCTTTGTCAAACCATCCGTCCTCTCTGTTCAACATACGTACGTTGTTGTCCTCCAATTACTGTCCCTTATTTTTCAGGTGTATGTAAAGTGCTGCGTCCTGACTGAGTTCGCCCTTATATAACATCAGTAAAAGTAGGCCACGGTAATAGATTTTAAAACTATTTTTTTTACGGTAACAATGTGAAGAAAGCACTATAGCACACCATCTTTTCTTCCACACGTCCCAGCAGCAAACGGTCTTGAGAGCTTTTCAAACCCACACAATGACCCAAAAGCACTTAATCCTGACCATCATCAAATACTAAATTAGGAATGCACTCCGAGAGGGAAACCTCGGCCAAAGTCCTTTTGAAAGTTTTTTCCCTATGTTGAATGGATCTGCCCCAAAATGTATTGTGTCCTTCCCTCCCCTATGTTGCTCCCCTCCAACAAACCAACAAACCAACGCTGGACAGAATATAATCTCCTTGGTTGTTGGCGCAAAAACTTTAAATCAGAATTCCAGTGAAAATGCCAAAACTGGGATACTCACAGGGTGCATAAACAGGATTAGACAATTTGAAATGTTTAATAACTTTTGTAAAAGTGTAAATAATGTTTAAATAGTAAAAATATGATATTATAGGATTTCTAATAATTATCTGTAGTGGTTCTCTAACATGCCTGTCACCAGACATAAGACAGACGTTAACTGTCACATCAGTGTAATTGGCAGACTTTTAATTACCATATTTATGAATCATTAAAAGGCCGTTGTTGTCTTGTTTTCCTGCAGTCTGTCTTTTTATAGGTGCATTATATATTTCATGGCTAATTGAGTTGCTTCTCTTAAATCACTGTCTCTCTTCACTGCCTCACTGGGAATCACTATGTTGAATATGGCTGCATATATTTATCATAATTGAATCTCATTCAATACTTTCCATGTCCATGGGGAGAAGAAGAAACTGGGAGTGTTAATGGGTTATTGATTTAGTCCTAGACCAACGAGTCCATGAGATAATGCTGAATACGTCTTAAGCAATTCATTTCGTTGACCTCCTGGGGATTAGTCACTCAGGAAACTTAAGACTTCAAACTCTGTGGCTGGTTTTATTCTGATGAAAAGCAACACTGTTTGGCTTCAACACAAAGGGTTTGCAATCAAACTGTGGCCAGCTGTGGGATGCAGTTGAGTGGAGGAGATGTTGGGTCAGCTTTCTAACTATAATCAAAGATGTGCTCCCTGTCGCTCTCACTCTCTCCTCTCTCTGCTTTTCTTCCTGTTTCCCCGTGTGGGCCCTGAGTGGGAGAGTGTCTGTATCCATGAGGATCAGCTGGAGGGAATACCAATAAGCACCACAGGCTTCTTCCCCTCTGCGTTTCTGTTCTCTGCTGAAGGGGTGGTTTTGTTCCATCACAATGAGTGTGCCAGCCTCTGTGTGCTTATCTGAGGTTCACAGGGGCAAGTGCTCCTCAATGTCCCGCACACCACAACCTCATCATTTTGATCCATTCATTTCAAATATCTGCAAACACATGTGGTTTAACCACCTCGCCATACGTCATGAACCAGATTACAGCTCCGATTGTGAGTACTTCCCCATACTGTGTACTGTCTTCCTGTTTGCATGAATGCACACTTGTTTTTTTCAGTGAGATAGACAGTTTCTGTATATTCTTATACTTGAAATCAATATGTAAGCTGCTGATACTGCTTAGTATTTCTGACACATCCCCTGCACACCCGCAGAGTTTTAAATAATTTGTGTGGCTTCACCTCGCTGCAGTTCAGCACATTAATGCCGAATTGCTACTTTGCCTGTTTCTTCTGGTGCTGCAGTGGGCACAGAAGCAGAACAGTCTGTTTTTGCATAAACGATTGAATCACTTACTATTCATTGATGGTCACCGATCCAAGAGAGCGCCCACTGCAGTGACTGCAAGGTAAACAACTACTGGCTCCCCTGACTTCAAGATATAGTCACAGGTTTGGGTGAATTTCTCAAACACAACAACACTCAGCTCTCCCCTTGTTGGGTAAAGATTGAGGCTAATACACTCGGATCCTTGTGTTATGCTGTCCTGCAAGGTCAGATCAAACTAATTGGGTCATGGTGTTGAAGAGACGCTGTGTGCTATGTAGGGCAGCGTAAGTGGCGGGGGGCTCATACAGGGGCGAGGTGTGAGGGAGGCACCCCGGGGGGAACAAATCCTGCTGGTGGATCCTGTTGGGGAGGATTTTGATGTGTCTTTCGGAGCATCCTCCTTTTGTTCTGTTCCTATCTTCCCTTTTCTTTTCACTCTACTGACACATAAATATCAATGGGTGAGTCTTACAAAAATTCCTGGCTAGCTAATTTTTGAGAAAGCAGTTTGCCAAGTGAAATGTGTGAAGACTCTAAAAAGGGATTCTCATCTCGACAGACCAGATTTGTTATATATGGTTGGACTAAATGGGCCACACCTTTTAAATCCCAAAGTATGGCAGCACAGAATGAGTTCAACCTGTTGCTCAAGCGCAGCCAGACATCTCATCAAACTGCTGCCTTGTCTGAAGCTGGGGCCTCTCGGTTAAGGATTGTCCACCTAACCGTCACTCCCCTGCTGCCATCTGCTGCGTTGTAGCAGCCTTTCCTCTAGTTACTGAGTTTTCAACCTCCTCCGTCATCTCCCGCCATCCCCGAAGACCTTTTAATCCTCATCCTGTTTCACCCACATAACTCAATCACCCTGGAGAAAACCTGCATACATGTTTGGTGGAAACAGTGAAAAGTAGGGCAGCTCCTCAGCAGATCTGGGAGGACATATTCATCAGCATGAGGCTAATTCATTTAGCAGAGGCACTCATCCAGTAAAACCCTCAAATTGCTGCAGCAGTTAGTGAGTGTTGGTAGAATCGGGCTTATTAGATTGAAACAGTTCATTTTCTCTGCTGAGGAAAAAGTTTTTGATTCTGCTTCCAGAGTGTGTAAATCATCTGGATCGTGTTATTGAGTCATTTGAGCTGCTCCCATGAATCCTGCCCCATCCTTCCGAAAGGCGCCTCGTTTTTTTAATATGAGAACTCTCTCCAGCTTTGTAGTACAATTTTGGCTCAACATTCACTGCTCTGGGTGCATCAGAGAGAATATGGAAGTTGTATCAATACGCTTTCCAAACATCTCCCACACATGTCAAGGTCTGTTTTTTTGCTCCCGGCCTCAACAGTGATCGATCAGAAGAAGCCACATCAGCGTTTGATCTATTTTATGCTCATTTTGTCCTTGATATCACAGCAACATGAAGCAATGAGCGTACACCCCCGTGCTCTGCGTCTGGCCCCTAATGCTTGAAAAGAGGATACGGAGCGCTGCACAGTCAAGGCTGGTGGTGAGAGAATGCCCGAGGAGCCAGCTTAGTTCCAGTACTGCAGAAATAGCATGCAGTCCAATCTGTGTCTTGCTGTCTGGATAAACAGGCAGCTCTTTGTGTTTTGCCATTTTGAAAACTAAAAAGACAAGGTAATGTGAGCAACCTGCACTTCCTGTTGAAAAAGGAGGATATAGGCTCCTCGCTCTTTTGTAGAAAAACAGGTTTGACAAAAGGGCAGCTTACGTGTGAACCTGAGTGTTGGATAAGAGTAATCGCCTGCAGTATGGAAGGAGAAGGATTGTGATAGGGCACAGGGCTCCTCAGACTCTACGTCAGGCCAGTGAAACCGTACGCAGCAGCTCTGCAGTCAGAGCGCAGCCCTGGACAGCGCAGAGGTAGAACATGACAAAGTGTGCTTTTTTCTCTGCAGAGAAAGAGTCTTGTGTTCAAGAGGGGCAGATGCCAGAGAGGGGGG
>CAAKHC010013824.1:0-22331 GCA_901007825.1 Macroramphosus scolopax | reverse complement strand
AAAAGGGGGGGGGGGGGGGGGGGGGGGGGGGGGGGGGGGGGGGGGGGGGGGGGGGGGGGGGGGAGTGGGATGGAGACAGAGGCTGAAATACCCTAGACATGCTTGAAGAGAGAAGCTTGAAGCTCTCTGCTTACGCACTACACATTAATACGTATGATTATGTGTATGAAAGGCTGTGCAACATGACATTATAGATCCTGTGACAATAGAAAATCATCTGTGCTTTCGTATTATGCTCTTGATTTTGAAAGTATGAATACAATCAAACCTGGAAGAGAGAATGTAACACACAAGGGGCTAATTTTGAACAATATAAGGACTCTGACTATCCAACGCAAAACAATGGGGCCAGAAGAGGGGCTACTTCTGTGAAGAGATGAAGAGTCTGTCACAGACTAGTGAAATCATGCCGCAGTCTCCAACACCACCAACCTCTTAAGTGAGAGATAAAGAATTTGATTTGCAGCAGAAAGGCTACATGGCTACACAGCAGAAGGGAAGGTACCGCACTACTTGTAACATTAGTGAGTGATAAAGGACAAAAACAACTGATAACAGACCGTCCAAGGACAATCAGTGGTATTTGCTGCAAAGCGCAGCAGCCTTAGCAGCTCAGTGGTGATTTGATCTCGCTGTCTCTGCATCTGAACCCGCAGCAGTTGTGTCACAATGCAGGCTAGTACACTGAGTGACGAGCAGCAGGTACAGATCCGACCTTTTCTCTTTTTAACTCTTATCTTCACTTCCTCAATCAAAACTCCCCTTCAATTTCAAACAACTTTCAGTTGCTTTAAAATGTCATTTCTCCAAGTTACATAGTTCAAGAACGTCATTCAGGGTGCGAAGTGAGAATGACAGAGACGTCACTACAAGTGCGTTTAAAACCTAGATGAAAAATAAATAATAAAATAGGAACATGTTGCTTTAAAGGGACTCAGAGGCCGATTAAAAACATTTGTTGGTACAGACGTGTACAAAAACAAGCAGATCAGTTTCTAGTGAAACCAGATTCTAGTGACACACAGATGTTAAAGACTACGCCTCTTTCTTGCTCACTGCATCGCAGTAAAAAACAAGTTTGGCTAGTTGATGAGTGTTATATATTTGTGTGTGTGTCATATTGTCAACAGCAAGTTAATGAGAAGGTATATGAATAATTGGATTACTTAAACCTAATACCATCTGGATTGGGTCGGCAATCTGCTGAATGAGTGCCTTGTTGTTTTAATCTGAGCATCTGTTGTACGTATCTTAGTGTGCGCACCAGTGTGTGTGTCCGGCCATATTTAATCACCGTATTATTGATAAACCCTCTCTCATGTTCCACGTGACAGCATGTACTGAACTCTTATTACTCAATCGTAAAGGCTCACGATATGTAACCATCACCTGGCGATGTAGGAATGAAGCAGGATTGAGCCTTCGAGACTTCAGTTGGCTGTGATCTGTTTACGTGCTTGAAACTAGCAGTGTTACGTTTGTTAAGGATTAGTGCAGCTTTGCACAGCCCTCTGCGCTTGTTGTACAACACTTTGCATTAGGCTTTATCCGAAACCTCCAACCATCACACTGCTGATGAGCTGTGGTCAACATGCAGGACTCTGTGGCTCGTCGGGCCACTGGCACATTGCAGGGCCGCATCACCAGCAGAGACATGTTGGTTTTAACAACGCTGCATCAAAATGAAGTTCTCTTTTTGCTTCGTTCCTCAGTTCCCTCTTAACGGGGCGTCTTCAGGTTTCCTGTCATGGTTAGACCTGCTTACTTGGACTATATGGATTCTGTTTCATTTCCTCCAAATGTGAAGGCTTCACTGAACTACAGAGTGAAAAACAAAACTGTCACGTCAAGCTTTTATAAAGAAAATGCAAATTTTCGGTTAAACAGGCCAATGTCTGGAAAAGGGATTTCCTGTGTCTTGTTGCCTTGTGTGACATTATAACTGACCTACATTCAATGTACACGCTCCACTTATTTCATTGACATTAATAGCTGTTATCTGAGTTCTGTCATGTCTGTACCATACGAGAAACAAACAGAATTCAATTCTGGCTCCTAAAACCTAACAGATGTGTCCAATAAGAGCATTACAGTCACACCCAGATGGTCCCACAGTGGCAATAACAGAAGAGCAGAGAAGTGCTTAGGAAAGAATGTACTACAAACAAGAAACACCAAACACGGACACACATAAAAAAAAAGAGCATTATAGCGAATTACATCTTTCTCTTCCAAAACCTTGGATCTTACTGTCATTGGTTAGGTTGTCTTTTCTTTGCCCACCAGCCACATTCTAGAGATGTGAGGGAGCAGCGACACGACTACACACACATACAACGGAGGGGCATAGAAATACAAGCGGATCTCGTTTTAAATCAACAATAAACAAAACTAATCTCCAGTTAAACCCCATTTTCCATAGAAAATAAACCAGTGTAAACATGACTGGTGCAGCCTAACGTCCACCCTCTGTGCTAATATGTACCTTTGTGGTGCAGTTGTTGATTTTAATAGAAAGTCTACGGTGTCAACCCTCAGTTAGGGGTTTAAGTGTCAAGAATTTTCAGAAGCACGGGAATAGAATAATATGTTCTCTGGCTCCAAGAGATGAAAACCAAAAAATTAGGCTTAGAAGAACTGAATTTCCCTTTTGTGCACTAAATTGTATGCGATGGCGGGAAGTGGCATTGTGGGTTGTATTTTCCTTTTATGGAAGTCCTGGTTTGCTGATCAGACAAGTTTCTGTACTTAAAACATCCTTGCAAATGCGCCACATTAAGTACAGCTTCTGATCTTTGTTCCTCCTCCTTGTAGGACCGGAGTACCGAGAGCAGTCTCATGAGCCCTGTGTCGATGCGCCGGGGTTCATCGGTAAACAATCTGGATCTGGACCTGAGTGATGGAGGTCCCAGTCCTGCTCCGGGCTTTGAGATACAGCGGAGCCGTTCTTGCTTGGACAACCTCCAGCAGAAGATCTTGAAAGTCACGGAGCAGCTTAAGATTGAGCAGACAGCTAGAGACGAGAACGTAGCTGAGTATCTGAAGCTGGTGAACAGTGTCGATAAGCAACAAGTGGGGCGCATCAAACAGGTGTTTGAGAAGAAGAACCAGAAGTCGGCTCAAAACATAGCCCAGATGCAGAAGAAGTTGGAGCAGTACCATCGTAAGATGAAAGATAGTGAAATCCATCACAACCCGTCCCCTCACTCATCCACTGGCAAACACAGCACCATGCCCAGGGAGTCCCCCAGAGAGCTGCTGAGGGACATGACCGGCAGTGGACGACATCCAACCATGGACAAGATCAAGACTATCGGACCAGGTGTTTCTCTCTCCCCTCCTTTCTTCTTCAGCAAACCCAGAGAGTTCGCCAACCTCATAAGGAACAAGTTTGGCAGTGCTGACAACATCGCCCACCTCAAAACCACGCTCGACGCCTCCTCTCCGTTGCCCACTGACAGTGCAGCAAAGGGGCTGAGCAGCAGTACCTCCATGGTGGGAAAGCCCAAGTATCCCAGCGATGATGAGTGTTCCTCAGAGAGTGCTTCCATTTCGGCGGAGAGTAATGGGCACCAAGTGGGAGGAGGAGTGTCTGCAGGGCTGGTGCAAGGGCAGCAGGCAGGTGGAGAAGGGCAGAGCAGACTGACCCTGAACCTGGAGGAGGCAAGAGAGCTCAAAGATGCCCAGGGCCAGCTGGAGGAGGATATGGAGGAGATAAAAACTCAGTTCAAGAGGGAGTATGGCATCATAAGCCAGACACTGCAGGAGGAGCAATACAGGTCTGTTTACAGTCTAGTTCATACGGCATAATCCTGCTTTGTCCTCACATATTAAAGACCTAATATCTTATATGGATAATTAGAATATTCAAACAACCACAATATTTGAAAATAAATAAGTTAGAGGAGATATAATGTATAAACAACTTGTCAAAGCTGCCTGTAAATAAAAAAGACAAATGTGTATTTCTTCATCTTCACAGGTGCAATCGGTTAGAAGACCAACTGAATGATCTGACCGAGCTTCACCAACATGAGATGGCTAATTTGAAACAAGAACTGGCCAGCATCGAGGAGAGGGTGGCCTACCAGGCTCAGGAAAGGGCCAGGGACATACAGGTGCAGTGTGACTCTATTATGTAGTTGGGCAGGGGTTGACTCATACACTGCTGTCATGTCAGGTTACATGTGTCATATGGGCGGAGTCATGAGGCCTGTGAGACAAGCAAAGTAGGAAGGCACTCGGAGAGTACAGGCCTCCGCCAATATATATATTTTTTACCCCCAGGCAGACTTTGTGAGAGCATTAACTGTGAGGATAAACATGTCAGCAAAAACACCCTTTATGCACCACGTTATCTGTCAGACCCAAAAGACCTCCTCCTTCATCTTTTACAGGAAGCTCTCGAGTCGTGTCAGACGCGAGTGTCAAAGCTGGAACTCCAACAGCAGCAGCAGCAGACAGTTCAGCTGGAGAGCCGCGACGCCAGAGTCTTGCTGGGGAAGTGCATCAACATCATGTTGGCCATCATCACCGTCATCCTGGTGTGTGTCTCCACCGCTGCCAAATTTGCGGCCCCGCTGATGAGGAGCCGGCACCATGTGGTCGCCACCTTCCTGGGAGTTTGTTTTCTGACCATATTCTGGAAGAACTGGGATCGTTTACAATTTGCCTTAGACAAGGTGCTGGTGCCCGCCTGAACACACCATCTTTCTGTCAGGATGGGACTGTTTGAGAGGATTGGTTGTACAATCGTCTGCAGACACACTCGCCATGCATTTACAGAGGACACTGTTTTTGTTTTAGATTTTAGGCTGAAATGAAATTTTGGTGATTTTATCCCTTGTCTCGATCTTGAATATGTGTAGCTAACAATTTCATTTAACCTTAATGATATTTGTATGTATTTTGTTTGTCCCCAGTGTTGCTAAATAATCCCATGACATGGTTGATATACTCTCCTTCGGGTAAAAACGAAGTTCATTCTCACTCTCAACAACATGCGACTTGGTCTTAAGCACAGTTTTCTTCCCCTTTTCTCATTAAGCTTCAGCCCAACTGGAACACCTCTTAGTGTTGCAATTGTGCAAACAGAAATAAAGCCTCAATTGTGTTGCCACAGCTACTAAGTGCTTATGAGAGGCCTTCAAGAATTAGTTCGTCATTTTAAGAAATACACTTTGTCTGCTCTCTTGCTTACAGTTAAGTAAAACTACAGCTGTCGTGTCTGAAGGATAAATCTGCCGCTAGCAGACAGTTAGCATTGCTTAGCAGAAGGAATGGAAACGGGAAGAAACAGCGTTTGTCCCGTGGTTCCCTCTGATGTCCCTGTTGTATTTAATCCGTACAGAAATGGAATGTGAAAATTGCACAATGTTCACATCCCAGAAAGCAGTTAGTCTGACCTGTTCTGGATGTCTCCTGCCAGTGTCGTCTGACAGCCGGCTGATTGTTTGTCTATCGGCCAGAATTGTTCCTGATGTAGATGCACAGCTCCCACTGGGCCAACGGCTATTACACAGTTTATGGCCTGTATCTGTAGTGATACATTCTGGCCACAGTGCTGACTGAATGTCCAACTATACAAGCCCACATTTGGCCATGTTATGTTTGATCTAACACTCCTGCTGTATATGAGCCATACTCAGGCTGTTCAGATGTGTACAGAGGGCCAGAAAAGCACAGACATATGGCCCAGCTATGAGCCGGGTAAAATTTCCCATCCTGGATTATTTGTGTTATGATAAGATAACAATCTGTTAGCGGTGATTTACGGCACGATATTAACTCTCAGCAAAGTAATTGTTATCCCCTCCTTTTGAAGAAGCTTCAGCCAGAGACAGCAGCCATCCTGTTTCTTTATTCCTTATTACCTCGTCTGCCTTGTGGGGTTCAGTCATGTCTTAAATTCGCTCTGTTTACTCTTCCCTGTGTTTAAAGTGCAATATATTTAATTTCTAATACCACTGTTTTTAACATGATTTACGTCAGTGTTTTTGGAGGAGTGACAGGGGTGTTGGTGATGAGGGGAGGCGGCTGACGATGTGTCATTAAGGTTGGCATGGGAGCTCCATAACCACTGAAGCCGCTGCGGGGCTCAGATAAGACCAGCTGTCTCCTCTCTGAAGGGCCAAAAATCAATCCAACTGCATGACTGTGCTGGCAGCGTGGTCATATCAAGACAAACCACTCTCTAGCACACATGCATCCAAATAACACAAAATCAGAGTCAGCACCGTGCTCAACCTGGTTGATGTTCTACTAATATTGTGATTTACATGCAATGGTTTATACTGTGATAAAAGGCCTTTTTCTTAAGGGAAAAAGGCTAATCTTTCTTTCCTTTGTAAGAAGTGCACAGCCTTCAGTGCTCCAGTGATTGATGATCGGTGCCCATTATAGGCGCCAAGTGCTGAACTACAAATCCATTGGACTTACTAATGTTTTTTAATGTATTTTATGTGTTATTGCGGACTTTGCATACGAGGATCTGACGTGAAGCTCTGGACCACTTTTATCATTTGTCTGCCATGATAACATGTGTTAATGTTTGTTGTCGTCTGTCTGTTCTACTGACTTTAGGTTTACATGACCTTTTCACCTCCGGTGCACTACGTGATCAATCATTTTTATTTTCTTGTATAATATGTGCCTTTGTCTGACAATTTCTGTTAAATTAAACAAACCTTTTTAATCAATTTGTGACTTAAAATTGGTGTTGTGTTTTTTTTTAGATACTTTTCTGTCATGTTATTTGATGCGTATTGACCCGCTATTACTGAATGTTCCTGAAAATAACCTCCTTATACTACAGATGTACCAGCATTCATAAGGGTTTTGTATTTATTTCCTTTTGGTATTTGGCACCATTGAAAAAAGGTCATTTAAAATACATTAAGCACATTTCTTCTAATGACCTCCACTCCATTACTGTTGTCATAGCACTTATTTCTCTCCTTTATCACCACTAGGGGGCACAAGTGCTGCACATTAGACATGACAGAGCTCAAGCAAACACTGTGAGGCTGTAACAACTCACCGAATCCTGATTGTCATCTGAGGAATGATGTGAATGTTTGTATCGAAACTACACATTTCCACTGTGTCATGCCCGATTGCACCTCTTCCTTTAACCTTAGACCTTTACATGATAAATGAGACAAATACTTCAAGTATTGTCAGTAGCGCCCTCTACCTTTAGAAAGTATGGACATTGAAAATACAGCTTTCGTATATGCATCTTCACATAGAAATATAGAATTTGCAGCATATTTCCATGTGTTTAACAAACTGATGTCAACAGGACGGCTTGCTGAAGACGTAATCACTCAGCCATGCTGATACATTAAGTGCCAGCACACTTTCACCAATATCAAACAGCCACAACAATAAGTAATGACACATCATGTAGCTATAATACAGATGAAGTGTCACCTTCAATAACAGGTATCATTGGACCTGCCCTCATATACTCGACAATAGCACAGTATCGACATTACTGCTGCAAGTCACAGTTGGGGAGCAGCGGATGCAGACACACAGACCTTCACATATACACACAGAATGAAGTTCATGCACGGTTAAACTCAGCCTCGCTGCAATATGGGTCACCTGGCACAGTGTTGTGCTTGGTTTTGTCTCCGTGACTAGTGGCAGCCTGCGTGCAAAACAGAGGCAGAGACAGCGAGATACGGGGACAAGAACACGGATGATAGACGGATAGCTTAACTGGGTATCTCTGGCACTCACACAGTGTTCTCTTACTTTGTGTGAGTCAGAGTCACATCAGGTATCCACATATGTCTTTGCCTGAGTGTGTGTGTGTGTGTGTGTGTGTGTGTGTGTAGCTGTTTTTCATTTATTTTGGAACAACGAGCCTTTGGGGGAGAAAAACAGATTGGTGTGAGGCAGAATCTGAGTAAAATCAATACACGCACACAAACGTTGGAAAATGGGGATTAGAGGCTATATTTGTAGGTGTGAATGGAGAGCAGTATTTTCTTTACCAATTTCTCTTTGTTCCCTATTACGCGCTCTAAAAAGGGAGCGCTTCCATTTGATGTGAGCACTGATCCTGTGTTTTCCATTGTGCTCTCCCTTGTGGCTCCTAGCGCTTGTAGACCCATTCACCAGGCTCCATAATGAGCTGCTAATTATCCCAGGACCTCATCAAGTCCCTTTGGGCCCACAGCTAAGCCTCCTCCTCACATGGGTTGGCATGGTGACCGCAGCGGATGGAACCTGCATGGAGGAGGCCACCAAAAAGACCGCCACAGCTTCTCTCCTGCTCCCTTTTGATGAGGGGGAGTGAGAGGGACACATTTTTTTTCTCGCCCAGGAAGACAAAAGAATGAGTGGGAAGTGTGTAGATAGATTTAGCTTTAAGGATTGCCGGTCTACATTTTGTTAAATATATATACTGTATATGTGTGTGTATTTGAGTGTATATATATATAGAGGCATGTGTGTGTGTTTCAGACTGCATGGTTTTCCATTATGGGAATATTCTGACCTCTGTTGCACCTTCCACTCTGATTTAGACTCCTCTGGCAGCATTGGGCCCTTCCCATTTCCTGTTTATGGTGCCATGACAGCAGGCCGTGTTTCCTTACTATGCTGTAGTACGAGAACATAAAAGTGCATGTTGTATGTGGAAAACAGCCCCAGTCCCACATCTCAGCTGTAAGATCTGCAGCTCTGTGTTGCTGCGACGTCTGTTACCAGAATTAGAACTACCATTGATGAATAAGTGGATGGTACAGACGTCCAGATTCATGGATGCATTTATCATGAATGCCTTTATATAAATCACCTCTTAAAATGCCCTAATTCAAAGGCACCTAAAATTCCTTTAGTTGCCTAGCAACCAGAGAGCACGACAGTGATGCTCGGAGTTAAAGGCTGGCAGCCCGGTGGTGTAAAGTGGATTGTGGGGTGAATCACTGTCTTTTATGGCTCTGAGGTTCCATTACGTGGCCAGCTGACATTGTCAATGATATACTGCCACTGGAGAGTAATTATACAGCCTGTTGATTCCTCTGGTGTATCCACAAGCAAATGATGTTATCCGTATGGCTACGATGGGGTTTGTGCTATTTCACCAGGACTATTATTATTACTGGAGCTGTTTTAACAGATTTATCAAGAATTATTGGTTTAAAACATTGGATATGTATTTCTTATCCAACAATACCTCTCAAGTTTAAGTAAATATCAAGTATTCTGTTCATGCCATAATGCCTGATATGGATTCCCATATATTAATATCTATTGTTTCTACTGTTTATTGCTCTTTGTGTTCGGTAGGCTTACATAACTAAACCTGTATGAATTACCAACTAGGACTGCACTCAGACATTGCAGACCTCTGCCAAGGCCATTAGCCAACCTTTCCATGCATCATAAATGTCTGGATGCATTTACAAAAGTACAACAAATATGCCGCCTACATTTTTTTCCCTGGTTGTCCATTTAATATTTAATGATTACGTTGATGACGGTTGAAAGGCGGCTCATTAATACTACATGTTTACCCACAGTCACTTCCAAGATGTCCACTGTTACATTACATAACCACAACGTTGTTTGACAACAACGACTGTGCCGGGTTTACAGCTACATTGACATGTAAAATGATCATTTAGAGAGAACGTTTGAGAGAACAGAATATCTTTCCTAACATGCAGCTCTTTAAGGCCTCTGACATGAGGACGGTATGTTCTTCTCCACCTCACAGTAGATGCAGTAGAGGCGTCTCTTGCTCGCGGGGCAGTAAGCTACAAACAACTCTCTAGTTTGGAAAGTCTCTAGGGTTCGTCTAGAGTTGGCAGTGTTGTTTTTGAGTGACTCGATAGCTTTTACCGTAAGTCCACATTGGGAGTTCCACTCAGGAGCAGTGAGTTTTTGTGTAATCCTGCCAACAGATAGACAGATGTACCAATGCCGGTAAATCATCCAGTAACCAGTCCCACCTTCCACAGGTTTCCCACTCGTGTCACATAAAAAAGGGGCTTCGTCAAAGCAGACGTTATCTCTTGTTATTGTAGAAAAAAACAGCTGTTCTTAATAACATTCATGAAGGCTTTGTTTGACTTAAGAGGCTCGAGACAGCGAGACAATACCTGAAGCAGAAGAAGCCACAGGCAATTCAGCCACTGTTAATTCAATTACTTGCACCTGTATTTTTCCTTTTATGTCTTCCATGAAAAGGTTTTGTTATAAATATGAGCAAAATCTAAAGAATAAATACCAAAGTATTATTGCCCATCTGCTCACCCAGAATTGATTAAGTCTCTACTAAGTGAGCTTTTATGTTGTTTCTTAATCCTTTTTTGTTTTTTGTTTTAAGTCTTACCACCAGCCTGCCTGCTCAGCGTCACCAGGAGCTGCAGGAGATAAGCCTGCGTTAACTGGTTGTTTTGCCTCTTCGTGACAGCCCAAATAAGCTGTAAACACACAACTAATATACTAGTGTCACATTTTAAGTACAACTGCAAATAGTTGCTTGTTTACACATTCAGAAAATGCACAGTAACATTGACATTTGAGGAATATAAGGAAAGTCCAAAGTTCACTCTGCTTTTAGCTCTAGGTTGTTTTCCACCATCACTTAATTAGACCTTTAGATATCTGTCCACCATTTGGCGCACTAAGGAGCTCATGTGTTTCACATGCATTCAGCTACACATCTGCATTTTGCTCCACTGTTAAAGAAACAGTATTGGCTATACCCAGCCAACACATCTGGAATCCCCATGAAGAACACAGCTGGAGGTCGCTCATTGGCCCATGACGGCCCACCTGGTATCCATCCGGAACACATTTTGGCTTTGTCCATTTCTAGACAGTGGATATTGTTGTGGGTTACCCATGTGGGCCCCAACACCAACCCACATGAAAGCCCACTCTGAGCCCATGCCCAGCTGAAGCCCAGCTGAAGCCCAGTTAAAGTCCACCTAAACCAAGTAAAGTCCACGAGAGCCCCATTTGGACATGTCGGCTCGGCTTCAATAATGTGTTCACTCTCTGATAAATAAACTTGTGATGGTCGGATCAGATTGCATGAATTCCACACATGGTTGTTGAACGGAGTCACAGACACTCACTGCATTTACTGTAACTGTTGGTCCTTTGTGTGTTCATGTATGAATGTGATCATTTATGCTACCGTGTCAATCATGGGCTCTCATTCCTGAGGTCTGTATCATAACTGCGGGCGCCGAGCGTATGACGTTCTGAGGCGGTGAAAAACAAAGACCACAGTGGAGGAGAGAAGGGAGGAAAGCCTACGAAGGACCTCGCACGCTGCTGCAGAACAAACTCATTTCTAACAGCTCACTCTGCTGAGAAAAAGTCGCAGTGATTGTCAGACCGTGTGTTCCAATACAACAGTGAACTTATCTTAGAAGTATAATTTGGCAGATGACTGTACTGATGAGTATGTTCGCTGTCCCTCTGCGGGTATCTGCTGCCCCGGTTCAACAAGCACTGTTAAATAAATACTGAGAATTATTTCAGTGTTTGACCAGGGTCTGATGGTATCTGCCTTCCCTGTTGCACATTCTGCTCCTGCACTGAGCTGCTGGAGTGACACGGGTGGATTGAAGCCAGACATTTTCAGCTCATTATCAGCACCCTGTCAGCCAGCTCCCTTCACAGCTCTTCGTTCCTGCATGTGTGCCTGTGGGGGGGCTGTTGTTGTATTTTTTTTGCCGACTCTGTGTGGGGCAACTTGAAGTTGAAAGACGCCCACATGCTCCCCTTCCTCATCTTATACAACCGCGTGAGGAGAGCTGCACTGAGCCACAAAGACAAGAACAAAGTAGTGATAACCAGGCATCAATTTTTATTTCTTGTCTTTTTGGACTTGGCTGTCCCTGAACAAATCACACAGTATTAATCTCAGCTTACAAGCTGAGCCAGACTTTCTTCTTCTTTCTACTTCCCCTGCACGACAGCTGTTTTTCTTTTTTTTACATTTCCTGTTTCAGACGTCGCCAGTATCGGAACACGTGTAACAACATGGGTTGTTTGTGCATGTACATCTGCAAAGGCACTTCCTCCTCTCTGACAGTGCTATGATAAGAGTATCCTCTTAATGGGCCGGTGAACAGTTAAGCCTGGCCCTCCTTTTCCTCTCCACGCTGACATATTTTCAGTCTGTTGCATGACACAACTCACATTTCTGTGCTTGTTATGTGCTTGTGAGAAGTTGCCAGATGTTACAGAAGCTGAGGCGGGGGGAGAGCGAGAGAAGAAGGTGAGAGAAAGAGACGTGTGAATGTGTGCAGAATGGAAAGATGGAGGTTTCAGGTACTGTTTATAGCAGGAGAGCTACTGTTTATTAACAGAGTCGGTACGGGGAGGGGAGGAAGTGAACACTATTGAAGAAGTGAGCAGTAATCTGTGGTGCTAGCTGTCAGCCTCCACTGCAACCGCCTGTCCAGATCCTATTTGTCTCATAAAGTCATGTGTCTTCGCTTGTGAAGCTGAGTGTGTCCGAGTGTGTGAGGAAGTTGTTTTTTTGCACTTGTTTTTTTGTGTCGGCACATCTTCAAATAGCAGCCTTTTTAATTAGATACAACTTAAAGACAAAGATGGAGTTCACACAAGAAGCATAGCAGCCAAACACCGGATACCGGATGCTTTTACACACATGGATTGAGACGATCAATATCAAATTCAAAGGGAAAGGCCAAGATCTTTACAGAATACAGAATTTTGGTAACATGTAGAAACTTTTGTTGAAAATAAATCTGTAAATATAAGTGTTGGGATCCCCCCCCCTTCCCCCCCTTGGCCGCCCCTGTGCCCTGCAGGTCATTTTGCTTGGATGTCTCCATGCAGTTAATTATCCTAACAGGTTTAATGATGACAGAAGCTTTACAAGGTTTAGAAGAAAAGGATGAGGAGATGCATCGGAAAGAGGGACAATGTTGAAAGAGGAGTGCAAAAATAGTACGAGTAGGGAGAGAGAGAGAGCGAGTGTGTGTGTGTGTGTGTGTGTGTGTGTGTGTGTGTGTGTGTGTGTGTGTGTTTGTGTGTGAGGTCTGCGCAGGAAGACCGAGCTCGCAGTCTGAAAAACAGCATCTTTCCCGCCACTCTGCTCCTCCCCTCTTCCCTCTTGGCATCTCTCCCACGCTCCGGGGCTCAGCCCTCAGCTCCCAGGATCCTCCCAAATTCTCCTGAGGTGCAGCCTGTTCGTGCGTCCGCATGCAGCGGAGCCTGCGTATGCGCGCGGGTACTTGATGCTGCGCTCGCTACTTCCCGTGTGTTTGTCTCTCGCTTCCCCTGCAGCTGAGGTGGGCGTGCGGAGCCTCTGACCCTCTCTCGCCCACTCTCTTTTCCCTGTCTCTCCCTCTTCGCTGCGGCTTCAGGGGGCTATGGATGGACTGCGGTTACCTCCACTCATCGAGGAGGCTTTGGACTCTACAGGTCTGTGCAGCTCTTTTGTCGGTGTGTTCCTCTGCGATGCTGCTGCCGAGCAGCTGGATGTTGTGTGGCTATTTTTAGCCCCCCACTACAGAAAAGATATGATCGGAAGATAATGTTTATCTCTAGTAAGATAGTGTTTACTCCTAAAGTGAGATACGGGGGAAGTGGACGAGGAGGAAAGGTGGTCAGGTGGTGAGAGGTGGGGGGATTATTGTGGAGGCTCATCTTGATTAGGAGCTGTAGTCCAGCTGACAGACTGACTGACTGACGACTGGGCATTACTGCCAGCAATGACATCTGTGGACATTTGGTGGAGGCTACACACTGCCAGGTAATGGATGGTTGGCAGCTCGAGGCAGGAAATGATGGAGTCATCAGTCCAGGCTGTGGCAGATTATCTGATGAGTTGCATATGTTATTCTGAGGCTGATTGGGGATTATTGTAACGTGCAATCACACTGCAGTGTTGATTAAGTTCAGGCATGATCTTTTAAACTTCTTGCATTGTTTTCAGATCACAGTCATTCTTGTGGGATGCCTGTATTGTATGTGATGTTTGTGTTGAGCTTGCTTGGTAACTTCATGACCCGAGTTGTTGCCTCACGCAGAGTTTGTACCGTGACTGTGTGGAACAGTTCAGTTAAGAATGTGTGGAATGATTTTTTGGCATCTGTGCAACTGAATGAGGATGAATATCTAACTGTGTGTTTTCTATGTGTTTGAAATGGGCTTGTAGACAGAGAAGCTCTGTTAGGAACACGGCTGAAGGACTTTTACTCAGGGAAAACTGTTGGTCAACGACCTTTTGAACACCGGCCAAGTTGCCAGAATCTGGCTTCGTTTTCCTGTTTGTAAATATCCTTAAATTGAATTTTCAACATGTATTTGGATTAGCTATGGTGCTCCTTTCTCTTCAAATTACCCGCAGGACTAATTGTTTTTCTTGTTAAGGGACCAATTTTCCTTCATTACATTTGTTGTTTTGGAGCTACAGCACTGACTATCTACACTGATGCTGTCTCAGGAGAAATTCCTACTCCCTTACAATCTCGTTAATGTTATCTCAACACTTAAAGGCCTCTTTTTCTTTCATTAGAGCCCGAGGCAGGATTTTAAAACTGGAAATGTATTATCAGGAGATGGCAAGTGACTGGTTTAATGTGCCATGAATCCTGACGGATTGACCATAATAAGGACACAGCGAAAAGAAAAGTGGATTGGACGGCGGCTAGTGTTAACGCCCGTTGTTCTAAATTACATAAACTGTGTGATCTAAATGGATTAAAGTGCAATTATTACGTCCTGGCTGAGGTCAAGTTTGATTCGAAATCTGTCTGCGTTCTCACAGAAAGGTGAGTTTTTTAGAACACTGGTAATTTTCCATGTTTTATCTGAGCCCTCTAAATGGGATGCTTTTACACAGAGCCGTTCTACCTGACACTGCACTAAAAGCACTTTACATCCAAACATCACTCAGACATTCACACTATAAATAAAGCCCACAGTCATACACTGATGGCGGCGGCAGCCAACCTGCTCATCAGGAGCGATTACAGGCTCATGACTGGCTCAAGGTCACTTTGACACGGCCTCTGGAGCAGCTTGGGATCTCACCAATAACCTTCTGACTGTTGCTCCTGAGGCACAGCGCCCCCTAAGGGTTTACAGTTACAGCAACATTAATTAATCTTTCCTCTGATCAGAGGCTAATTTGATAGTGTCTTACAACTACCGGCCACCATATTGTTCCTCCCACATGCACGAGTCTCTCTCCACCTATCTCTCACTTTCCCACTCAGTATCTCCTCTCCCTCTTTCAGTCGCGATCCTCCGCTCTCTTCAGCACCCACACACACTCCAACACACACACACACACATGCTCACGCACGTGCATTCGTGCACACACACAAACCTTTGCACCTGCCAGTGCATCATCCCACACAGTATATTTCTTCTGTCCTCTCCTCATTTCCCTCCAATCCACTCCCAATGTTGTGCCCTCACGCCGTGAAATTCACATCAGCAGTGATATTCCCCGGGGGTGCACAATTTCTCTCTCTGCTCTCAGAAACTGATAAGCAGCCAACTTGCTGCCTTAGACAAACTTTGTAGATCAGGGGGCTGCATAAATCTCTGAGAAAAACAACTTTATGAGATTCTCATAGCAGTGTTTGACATGGCCTGCCGAGGAGCTAAATGAAAACAAATCTTGCATGCGTTCCGCCCTCGGGCGTCCCGGCTCCGTTTCTCTTATTTCGAAGAGGGTCACATGCTTGCCTGCGCTATCCCATCCCCATTTTACCCCATCAGACTTCATTTTTAAACCCAGTTTCAGGTCCATTACATTTTTTTTCTTGTGGGTTACATAATGGAAAAACTCTTAACACTGTAAATTGATCCAGAAACTTGGAGCATGGGGCCTCTTCCTGCAGCTGATCCTAAGGCTGTTTCTTAATTGACCTCTCTATCATTGTCAAGCTATAGTTAACGCCTGCTCTCTCCCTCTGTGTCTATCTGCTCTGGATTAGGCAGCTATGTGGTGAACTGTGGTATCCTCCCTCTATCCTCTGAGATTTAGGTGATGTAAAGCCTTCCAAAGAGATTGCTTTCAGGTGGGAGGCGCTGATTTGTGATCAAATGGATTATTACCGCATCGGTTGTTTTCATGCTTTGTTCTGTCTCTGTTCCAATCCGCCAGCTATACAACATACACACACGCAAACTGCACTACCGCATATAGTCCCTAAATTAATAACCCTCGGTATGTACACACTGACACAGATTTTGTGCATGCTCATCTAATGAGGCGCAGACTGCAATACATCTTTATTCCGTTGACCTACTTTCCTTTTGAAAATGCAAACATGGATTTTTTTTCCATTTAAATAACAGAGCCACTCTTTAAGTCAATCCAACTCTTTGGTGCTTGTGGTTCCTGTTTCTTTTCTTGTCCTCTGCTGTTGTTGTTCCTCACCCACCCGGCTCAAAGCGAAGAGACAGAGAGGGAGATGAACGCATGTTGTCTCACGAGACAACCACTCCTGGAGCTCGCTGCCTGTCTCAGATCGTTTTAAATCTCATATGCAGTGTCCTCCTTAAGTGGATTTCATGAAGGGGGCACTCATTATGGTTGTGAGGGCCTCTTTGTTGGGGAAACGATGACATGCAGAAAGGTTTCTATGGTAAGCAGAATTGTGTACAACAACAGGGGGACTTCCCATATGGTCAGCCCCTTAGCTGCTGGTGTAGAGAGGTCAGAGATGAATATGTATTCTCCTTCACCGGACCCCTCTTTAGTTTCATAAGGAGAGGAGCACCAGATGCATCTGCAGTGCCCTCAGGGGATTTATAACTCCTTCTCCTTCCATGCATCTCTGTTCTTGTCTTTTTTACTCTTTTGCTCTCCCAGCCTCTCCATCGTTTGGATGCTGGCTAATGTGATGCTGAGAAAGTGTGCCGGTGCAAGGGAAACACTGCATCAGTACAAGGCTGACTTCAAAGCTGGGGATGAGGGGGTGTGTGCATTATGCATGACCCCCTACGCATCCTCAGAGATCCATACATACACGTTCTGAACTCATGCAGTGTATACAAGCCAGCGCTGTGTGGCCATATATACGGTATGTATACAGGCTTGCTAGAAGTAGGCTAAGATATGATGAGACGCTATATATGTATACATATATATGAGCAGTCATTATACACACAAGGCAGACAGAAATGCAAAAGAACCACTGAACCTGCTGGTGCCGCCACCTGTCTCTTCTACTTGTTTTCAGTCACACATCACATTACACTGGACAGCTTCCAGCTCCTGTTTCAGTGAGCATCATTTATTTTCACAGCTGATTTGACTCCAGATGTTCCCCTCAAAATACTACAATTTGATATAAACAGCAGTCACAAGGCAAGAATGCCTCGTAACTGCTGTTTATATGCTGTTTTTATTGCTGTATGTAGTCAAATATATAGTCTTTTAACGGGGTACAGCAAACGTCCTTTAGATTGGAAAATAATGACCTTCTAATGTCTGACACAGATTAGTCTGATTGAGCTGGAGTGTTGCATATTCAATATAAAGAACTATAGAATGTCAATAGTTGAGGAGACTGAAGCGACTCTATCACATCCACATCTCTCTCAGCAGGTCCTCTCTCTGCAAAAAAAAATGCAAGTGCAAATTTCATCACACTCCTGCCTCTGTCACTGATACCAGAAGCAAGACAAAAGGCTCCTCTTGCCACATTAATGTTTAAATTTAATCTCAGACAGCTATTCTGAGGTGCTGTCAAAGAACACCGGGGCTCCTTGTTGTCTTCTTGCCAAAGTGGCACAACGCTTGCGCTGACATACTCAATGTGTTTTGCTGCGACGTGATTACAAAGGAATGTGCTCTGGATAGATAAAGCCATCCTCTCCCTCAAGCTTTAACACTGCTCTTGAAATCACTTTCCTACCCGTCCCTGCTTCCGTATGCAAGCAGTGTCCATGTCTAATGCAATCAGGGTTAGTTAAGCACCGTGACACGGAAGCAGTGGATTGATCACAGGTGTCACTGCAGCTGATTCTCCTGCACAGCGTGACATTGGGTGAGGCGATAAAACTTCTTTGATGAGGCAAATGATAACAAGGAGACTTATGGGAACACAGTAGGTGAGGTGACTCTGCAAGGGGGTTGATGGGCGCTTTGATAACATCATGTGTAGGTCTTTGCAGAGAGGCGGCTCAAGTGTGTTAAATTGAGTGTAGGATTTTCAAAACATGTTTTCTTTGGATTGTATATTGGAGGATGATTTGGATTGTGCATTTCAAACCACAAAGAGCCACAACAAACAAACTACTTGAGCCGAATGCATATCCAAGTTTTGCATGCTGAGCCACACATCTTGAACAACTTGCACGACGATGATATTCTTGGAAGCCTTTTCGTCTCTTGATGGCCTTTAGCTGCCCCCGGCTATACAGGCGGCTCCGGGGTTCTCATCCCACCACACAGCTCTCCCTTGACTAGCTCATTACACCAGCATCAAGGTTTCCCAGCAAAATAGCACAGTGCCCATGAACCCTCTGACATACCTCTCAGGGGCTGCATTGTTTAAATTAACTCTTATGAGACAGGAAGGAAGAAGGCTGCAGCCTGCTGCTGAGCTCCCGAACCGTACATATGATGCAAACACGTAGCCTGTGCTTAATTGTGATGGAAATAGTTACATGTACCAAAGGGGGGAAACAAGGTAGAGAAATAATTACCACAAGAAATGGAAGCATCCCCTGAGCCAAGATTACACCGGTGAGACTCACTTTTAATTAGGCAGATCTTTAGTTAATGCATCACTCTGTCCCCAGCCGAACCTTTTTTTTTTCTCATCACATCTTTTTCTATTCTTGTCTCTCAGCAATTCCCGTCTCTTGTCCTCGCACTTCTTTCATCAATTCTAGCCACTTGGAGACCACTTCTCTGATGTCTGAGGCTCTATATCAGTTTATCTCTGACAAGGACTTGATCCCGGGGGCATGTCGTGGATGAATAGTGGGAATGATAGCAGGCTATTGTTTGTGATGTAAGCATAATATGCAGGGATGACAAAATAACTGTGACCTTATACTTTTTAACATTCTGCATTTAGCTCTGGTATATCTCTCCCTAAACCTATTTCCCCCTGACAAATATGGAAAGGCTTTTTCCTCCGAGCCAAAATGATTAACCGTCATGTTGTTTGGCTATAACCTATCCGTTCCCATCTTGTTTTCTGACGTGCGTTTGTCTTTGCAGCTCCAGCAAGCGGCAGCTGTTGTAATGTCAAATCAATTTCATTTGTACAACCCTGCGTCATGCACAGCATCTCATTAGGCAGAGCGGGCCAAGCATGTGCAACAACTCCCAACCCCGCCCCAAGTTTTCTGCAAAGACAATGAAAACCTTCACAGTAAAAAGCTGAGACAGACTTGTAATGCGAGGCGATGTAATGAGAGAGAAATGTGTGTTTGTCACATGTCCTCGGCTATGAATGGTGGCTTATGTTATTATGGACGGAGGTGCATTGCTGAGTGGTGAGTCATAGTGATTGCTTCAGCATACAGGCTCGACTCCCCCCTTTTCCTCCGCACTGTTAGCTAACTCGCTCCACCTACTGGTCGGACATGTAACTCCACTGTGCAGGAAGAGGAATACGACAACAATGACACTCACGTTTAATCAGGCGGCTTCAGTGCTTTGTAACAAATGATCATACTGTCACTTAATGCCTAAATATTATGAGGATTTGACACACTAGATAGCTTGATGGTTCTTTGCCATGTAATATCCTGCATTCTTTGTTCCTTTCTTTCAAAATATCAGCTTTAATAGCATGAAAAGGTTGTCTGATGCTTTCGATATTCAAATCAGTGTTTAAAAGAGGAGCGGAATAGAGGCTCGAGTGGAAAGGACTCGATGCCACTGTAAGCAGAAGAGGGTGCTATTGATTCAAAAGAAAAGGCAATCTGTGCTTGGTTTAAAGCATGACTGGATCAAGGTGGTGACAGAGGGGTTGTCACCTGTCTCCCTCTTTCTCAATCACTCATCTTTTTTCCAAAAACTGTCGTCTTTTCATCAGATGATCTGTGCGATCTGAAAGCAGACAGCAGCCCCACCATGGACAACGAGATTACAGCAAAGGAGAGAGGCGTCCTGGAGGACAACGAGAAGGAGGAAATGGACCAGGAGAGAGCTAATGACGAGGAGGGGGAAGAGAAGGAGCTGAAGGAAGAGGACGACGAGGGGGAGGAGAAGAGGAGGAAGGAGCAGGAGCCGCTGACGGAGGAGCAGGAGCTGGAGGAACTGAGGGCGCAGGTGCTGCAGCTGCTGCTGGAGCTGGACGACGCCAGAGAGACCTCTAACAAACATGAGGAGAGCTTTCATGAGCTGCAAGGTGAGAGCTCCGGCCTTGGACGGTCACCAAGTAATTAATGCCATGAATCATTCATCCATCATCGAAAACTATAATCCGTTATTAACTTGTCAAACTGAAATCAGACCCGAAGCCCAACATCCATCCTACAACCACCTGCCTAAAGTCATGCTGGGCACATTTCCTGGTACGCTTGTCCATCATAACTATTAGTCACATGTTTATACTCACCCCCCTGCACAATGAGAGACTGTGTGACACAGAATCGGACAACACTACAGTGAAATGCTCTCCAAGCGTTTTTTTTATGATGGGAATAATTAATTGTTAATAGTAGAATTAGTAATGTTGCCCTATTACAATCACGTTTTATATCGTCATGTTACGGACTCAATAACTCAACATCAACTAATATTACAGTGAATTCAAACAAATGTTTCTACCTTGGACCTACGTCACTCTACCTGTGCAGCTCACAGTGTTATTATTATGACCTATTCATCAGAACTTTCAACACACAGCAGCATAAATGTTTATATGCTGTGACTGAGCCAGTTCCTCATAGCAGCTAAATGGAACATAGCATCATACCTTAGAAATGATGAGCTTAAGGGACACCATCCGTGAGTAATGCTTTGGGTACGGGCCCACTGTGACATCAGTATGTGCCTGCGTGTTTATGAGTGTGTGTGTATATCTGTGTGTCATAGTATAAGACATGGCGTGGTGAGCTCAGTTGTTTGTCTGGCAGAGGTGGGAGGCATTCCAACGGACAACTGCGCGCCTGCTGAGAGAAGCTTCGAGACAGAGTGTCCTGAACCACAATGAGGAGCAGTAATCGTTCACTGGACATATGAGCCGTTCACTCTGCTGGCAGCTGCTGTGGGGGTGGCGCGGGTGGTGTGGGTGGTGGGGGTCCTCGGTGAACTTTGACAGAGACCGACGTAAGGTGAATGTTGGTAAAGATCAAGGGTTTCCCTACGACGGAAGATGATTCTCTGCCAGTTACACTATAATAAAATCTGGAAAAAGGAAATGAGGAATCGTTTAAATGACATGTGGCCCGACTCACACACAAACTTCAATGGAGTTTAATTTGTATTTACAGTCTTAAAACTTTATAGAGACCCAACGATTCCATCAGGAGAAAGCATTAGGTGCAGGAGGAGAGAGAATATAGCACAATGTTTCATATCAAATGCCAAATGAAAAAAAAAAAAACAACTTCTGGGAATCTTGAAAGATCAAATGAACCTTCAGATATGCATGTGTGAGATTTCTGCCTGTCAGCACTTATTCCAGTATTCACTTGCAGTACTTTCCACTGAAGTGAGGTCGACACTGTGTTCTTTGTATTATGCTCGGGAGCAAGGACACTTTTAATGGAAACGGATGTTTTAGTTATTTTATAATGCTTTGGGCACCACAAGAACATTTTAATTTAATTCCACTGTATTGCGCAAAATTTCCGACGGATGTGAGCTCAAGCAACTTCTGTTAGACTGACGAGCTGTATCCAAACCTGCTTGAAACCTCAATGAGCTTGAAACATACTAATAGGAACCAAAAAAAGGGAGTCGATAGTTCAAAGTAAAGCAAATCAAAAGCTTAAATATTTGACCAAATCATCTGCTTTGTCTTTTTGTGATTAGATTCAGCAAGCCTGCCCAGTAAAAATCGGTTTGGAAATGACATAAATTGGGTCTTTATGATGCTTGTACAGACAAACTTAGGCACACAGAACTGCGTGTGTCATTAATTCTTGCTTCAAGGTTGAACAGCTTATCAGGTTGTCATCTTTCTAACCGCCTGCTGAACTGACATTTTCCTCTTATCTTTCTACCCGTTCCTCCATCTCTCCTCTCCTCTCCTCTCCTCTCCTCTCCTCTCCTCTCCTCTCCTCTCCTCCTCCTCTTCCTCCTCTCCTCTCCTCCTGGCCAGTCTAGCTCCAACAATAGCCACCAGAGCCCCTCAGAGGGAGGCCATCAGGGCACAAAAGCACAACGG
>CAAKHC010013823.1:15013-27668 GCA_901007825.1 Macroramphosus scolopax | reverse complement strand
AAAACGTCTCGTTCTGAGTTGCATCTTTGTTGGTAGTTCTGAGGATGGATGTGTGTGTGTGTGTGTGTGTGTGTGTGTGTGTGTGAGACGCCGCACGCTCACAATTAAACGCTCTGGAATTGTTAAGGAAAGAGAAAACAAATAATGAATGTGTTGGCCTCGCGTTGGACGGTCATGGATTCTTCTCCGGCCCTCCACAACGTCACAAGACAGCTTCATGTCTCATATGTTGAATGTGATTTTAGTTCTGTCTTGTTGTGTCTATGACTGGTACATATTCAATATAAAGCTGAGCTCTGCAGAGTCAGTAAGTCTCTTTATTTTTGCTTTATAAAAGGCTTTTTCTACCTCAGTCTTGATTTCATGTTCACTTCCCTCGGTGCGAAAAGAAAACAGACGCCTGAACGCTCAATCGGGCCACTCAGACATGCTTTTGTTTTTCCTCCTTTTTTTCCATTTAGCATTTGAAACAGACAGCGGTGACTATTACCAGAGCTGAGACAGACGTAAACCCGGAGGATGCAGGATCTCATCTCATGCTGCTGATGACCATATAAAGCTACACTTGTCTTGACTGATCACAAACACGGCAGAGTTGCCAAAAGTGCATTCACACATATTAACAAGCATTTCACTCACATACGGTCACGCTCTCTCCCTAAAGTGGTCACACACACGAACACACACACGCACACACCGTGTGAGTTTAATTGCGCGACTGGAGAAAATAACCCTGCATTGTTTCTGCCGGCCTTCAGCACGTGCCCCCTTTCCATCCCCCCTCTCCTGCTTGTTACGGGGGCTTTGTCCAGACAGGAAACATTACCCTCTTCCTGCATTAGCCGGTCACTCACACAAGCTGCTCTGTGGCTCGCCAGGCCTGCAGTAAATCACACGTGTCAAGTCTGAGAGGTAACAGAGACGGCGAGACTGTCAATCAGGCAGGAACCCCCAGTGGCAGAACCTCAGGAAGTTTCAGTGTTTGTTCATGAAGTTTTAAGAGTTGGAATGGTGATCGAATTAAATTCTTGTCTTTCAACATCTCAACATTTATTAACTATTCACGGGGATGAGAAGATGACGATTCACCTCCTGGACTAAACCCCTGTAAGTTGTCATTACTGAAGTCAGTACGATAAGTTCTGATGAGGCTTTTATCTTCGAGCCCTCTCATGATCACATGATTTCATGTTCATCATCACTTCTGTCAACACTTATTGTGTGTGCTGATTGAACCAAAGCAATAATTAAAAACAATTCTTGTCATTTCAAATTCGGAAGTAAGATTCATATTTTACTTCAGCCTGCATTTGTTGTACTGTGTAGAAATTAAGTCAAAAAGGAGTTTTTCTGCCCACTTGAGGAGCCTTGAACCGATTCAGAGGATGAACTCAGTCACAGCCTGCAAACTTCTAGGAATTACACCTAAAAGGGTTCTTACATTTGGTATTCATTCAGATTTACATTCAGATGTTTTCATTTTCCAGAGTTGACAAATTAGTGCACGCCATTTTTCATAATATAAAACCTGTAGAAGAATACAAATATACACACATGGCCAAAGAAGAAGAAGAAGGTGAGACCTCTCGTTGACTGGAAGGACGAGCTGAGATCAACTTCACTCATCAGTATTGTGGTCACACGGTGGGTTTGTTATGTGCAGCACAAACACAGACTGTACATGCTGTGTGTTTGTACTGGAAATGTTTACTGATATTAAGTATATTTAAAGATATTAAACTGCTTAATTCTTTTGATTACTGTAATATGGAGCTAACATACAACTACTGTCCCCCAATGAGCCGGATGAGCTTCTCATATTTGGATTAAAACAGTAGTAAAACAGATAAAGGCAAGTTTTCAGTACTGAAAAAGTTCATCCTTAAGCTTTAAAGTCTTTTTATTACGGGTGAAGGCGACAGTAGTTTTCTTAAGATGACGCAGACGAGTGATTCACAAATATTTAGTTTTTTATGTGCGAGAATAAAAAATGACAACAAATAGGTTTGTCTTCCGTGTTGGTTGGACACTCTTGGATCCCACAAGAAGAATAATGAGAATATAAACGGGATTAATAAATAAATAAAACAATAATTGTTTCTGAAAATATCTCTTTTACATAAAATATTTTCTAGCGTTTGCTTGTATTCTTGTTCACGACGTCGTCCTCTTCGGACTGTGAAGTATATTTACAATGGAAACATCTGAGAGGTTTTAAAAACAAGAACTCCTACCTAACAAGAACAATCTGTGAGCAGGCCGGAGAGTTCAGACCCTCTCGGGGAAACTGAAGGGGGAGGAGAAAAGGGCAGATGAAGAGGGAGGAAGGAGGGATTTCTCCTCATGGTTAACGACATCGTTCTGTTATCCAGACAAACCTCCAGCCTGAAATCTGAAACTGCAGAAGCCGTATAGTTCACGGAGCATTTGCAACTCCTTCCTGCGCTCTCTCCTCGTTCACCTTTTCAAGCTTCCTCTCCATCAGAGGCCACTCGAACAGGAATACCTGCACACCTACAGATGATGGTGAGTCAAATGTTTCCACGTTTCATACAGCTTTTCTAAAAAATATGGATGTTCATATTGAATGTTGCACGCTCAAGCAGTCATGGTGATGTGCAAGCATCCTGATGCCTTCAGGGTCGCTTCCAGTCTCAGGAAGTTGGAACTATTTGAATTAAGGGGATTTTATTTTAGTTTTATTTAGAGGTTTTATTTCAAAGTTTAGAGCTAGTTTATGTGTCAGACTGCAGGGGCATGTGCGGCTGTGTGCATGTGTCTAGAGTGAGTGAGTGATTATGGAAACGTCTGAGGAAAAAGTCCACCCCCTCCTCCAGATGAGAGCAGAGTTTCGTGTGGTCCGGCTTGCACACAGATGTAGCAGAAATAAGCATCACAGTGTGTGTGAGCTGCAGCCAGTTTACAAAAAGACCCAGCAGAGGTGCTTGTGATCCGAACAAATATGTACAAGCGAACGAAAACAGACAGAGGTTTATGCTGCAATCTCATTACCACAAGTAGGGCGGAAAAAACAAGCTCTTATTTTATAGAACTCATGTGGTGAACCACCTTTACACAAACAACAGGTGTCTTACAACCCACAACATGGAGACTGATTCTTTCTGAATATGACTAAAGGCCAGAGGTTAAAGCCCACTTTGTGCCCCTCTTGGGAGTTTAAGGTGGTAAAACTTTTGATTACTTGAGATCAAAGTTTAAGAGCTGAGCAGAATTGTCTGAACATACAAGGAACACCTTCAGAGCAGCAGTACGTGTTGTTGCTGTTAATCTTTCAGATATTCAGATGCTCGGGTGGCGATGATAATGAACTTCTAAGTGTCAGTTACTGACGTCCACTGTTACTTGCAGATCCTGAGGGGCATGAAGCTCCAGATGGCCGTGCTTCAGATCGGTCTGTCTGTGGTGCTCTGCATCAGCAGCAGTTTGGCCACACATCTCCGTCTTTTCAGTTCGGCGGAGGGAAGTACAGACGAGGAAGAACTCAACACCATCGCTTCCTCTCTGCCTACCAGCAACCCCTCCTCTGATTACCCAACCACACCTGTTGGCCCCGAGCATGTGGATGCTAACTTCCTCCATGAGGTTGTGAACTTTCTAGAGGAAAACATGTTCCTCATCCTTGTTGCAGCCACTTTCACTATTATTGTCTTCCTCATTATCTGTGGGGCAATTTTCATGAGTCGCAGGCACAAAGTCAATGCCTACTACCCTTCCTCGTTCCCCTCGAAGATGTATGTGGACCACAGGGACAAAACCGGAGGTGCTAAACCCTTTAATGAAGTGCCAGTAAAGCCTGCTCTTGAGCAGGAAAGTGAGCCAGTGAACTCTCACAAGCAGCTCCAGGCAGACATCATGAGGGCTGCCAAGAGCCTGCGCACGCCAAATAAATCTGTTGATGCTGCAGAGGGAAGTCAGCCCAGTCAGAAAGTAGAAAACCACAGTCCAGAGGACGGCCCTAAACCAGATGGCACCATCCTGGGCGAGGAGCTGCCGAGTCTCCCAGAGGAAAAGGAGCTGTCTCAGCTTTCTGTTGGTGAAGCAGCTGCAGCAGCGGGCGGTCATGAGGTGAATTCTTCTGAGCAGCAGCATTCAGAGGAAGATGATTCACAGGAGCCTCTAACTGGCAGGAGTCTCCGGCCCTCTTCTCTGCACCTTCACAATGACTCGGCTACTCTCCAGTTGATAGCGGGCGAGAAAACTGCCTTCTAACTATGATAAACACTTTGTAGCCGTGAGAGACGTGTGAACCTTCTCAAAGACTTCCACAGCGCAAACATTTAAAACAAATGCTTAACTTCAAACACCCCATGTCAAATATTATTAATTCAGCTACTGTAAGATACCTGATTGCTTTGACTGGAAATACCATCATGACATTATATTAACTTCTTATGCCACAATATAACTAACGACTGGTACGATGAAATATCAAGTTATTCTTTATTTACTTTTCCAAACGTTTCTTCAGAGGAGCTACTTTATTTTATTGCGAAAAATCGAACATGTTCATGTCCGGCCAGATATAGGAAATTAAACCGAAAATGAGGTGTGGTTTCCTGTACGGTACATTTCGTAGATTAAGCAAATACCTGGGAAAGCAGAGTTTAGAATGACTGTATTTTAAATAGGTTAGTCAACTCCATGACCTTAAAATTGTGCATCGAGCTCACATAAATTGGTTCTATTTATCTCAGGTCAAAATATATGATGTTAGAAAATGTCTATTCAGGCTGTTTGAAAGAACTTGCAGTTGAAACAAAGGTAGCATTCAGGATGTTTTTATTTGCAGTAATTTAAGGAAGCGTGTGTAAAATAATATAAATTACTCTGGAGGCAGTGGACACGCTTCATTGCATATTGAAAGAACAGAACTTGGGGTGCAAACAGGATTCTTTAAAAGCTCCTAACGTCGATCAAGTTCTCCTTCACAGCATTCAAAGATAACACTCATCAAGCCCAAAATCATACAACATAACATTGTAAAAAATATAAGGCTTAGCATTGTACCAACATCCCAACCAGAGCTTACATTGTGCGTTTGCGTGACAGGCTAGTGATACAGTATAAGGTAGAGGATCACAGACTAATGCCTGGTGTAACATTGCTTAGGGTTGACGCTGGTCTACACGTTGGATCGGCCTCATCAATAGTGCAGGAAAGTGAGGGAGTGATATTGGACTAACACTTTTTTTCTTGTCAGTAGGAAGCAAACAAGTGTTGCCTGAGCTCTGATTAATTACTGGCCCTGACTGCCTCCTGCTGGTCGGCCTGTTGCTTGAGGCGATAGTCAGCCAGGGCAGCTTTGATGGCATCCTCTGCAAGCACTGGAAAGAAAACAATTAAAGGTTAAATATAGATACACGTGTGGAGTACTTTGAGAAATACAAACAAATACTATAAGCACAAACTGAAAAACTTACTAGAGCAGTGAAGTTTAACTGGTGGAAGACTGAGTTCTTTGGCGATGTCAGTGTTCCTTATTGTCAAAGCTTCATCCACCTGAGAAGAAATCCACAAAATAACGTTGCAGTTCAGAGTAAGGAGCACAAGCATAGGGAAATAAATGAGAGGAAATATGAAAAGCAGTAAATAACATGTTACAAGAGGCAGAGAAAGAGGTGTAATCACTCACAGACATGCCCTTCACCCACTCGGTGGCCAGAGAGCTCGAGGCAATGGCAGAGCCACATCCAAAGGTTTTGAACCTGGCATCCTTAATCTTCCCCTGGTCGTCCACCTCAATCTGTTGGGGGGGTTTTACAATACGTCTTTTAGGGTTATTCAAGTGCCAGAGGGGAAAAAGAACATCCCTTTGCAAGTTAAAGTTCAAATTTGGATTCAAAACAACCATTTGACATTTAAATCTTTATCTCGTTGATTGCAATAGCTGTTGTAGTTCCTTTCTAAAAAAATAATCTAGAAATATCAGGGTGCAATTAGCAATGAAAAACTAAATTAATACAGACGTAGCCCCATCCACTTGACAAAATTGTTATTTATAAATAAGTATTGTGCATTAGTGTGTGTGCTTCAGAGTGCCGTTTGGGTGGCTTATGACAAATAAAGCCTAATGGCTCCATTTGTTTGCAAAAGGCTGTGATCAATCCATCTACAATGACAAATATACCTGAAGCTTCATCACATCTCCACAGGCTGGAGCGCCCACCAAGCCAGTCCCAACATTCTTGGAGTGTTTGTCCAGAGTACCCACATTTCTCGGGTTCTCATAGTGATCCACCACCTAAAGAAGGACAAACATTGTGTTTGGGAAAATACATATTTAAGAATTCTATAATACTGAAAGAAATGCAATGAAGAATGATTTTTGTATTCTGCTACAATCAGAAAAATAATGTTGATTCTTGTGAGTCAGTTATGCAACAGGTTTTCATCCATTACGTAAGGGACATCGAAATAAATAGATTAGGACAGGATTTCATTGTGCTCTATAGCAACCTACATCCTGTCCTCTCCCTAGATTCTGCTGAGTCATAATGACCAACACAACATGACATTGCTGAACTTGTACATGTCCTAAAATAACTACTGTTTTGTTCTCCACATTTTTTTTTAGCTTTTTAATACATTTTATATCTCTGTGATGTTCTTGGTGTTGACCCTTAAATGACAG
Source organism: Macroramphosus scolopax (assembly GCA_901007825.1). Classification (NCBI taxonomy): domain Eukaryota; kingdom Metazoa; phylum Chordata; class Actinopteri; order Syngnathiformes; family Centriscidae; genus Macroramphosus; species Macroramphosus scolopax. The sequence continues at coordinate 21,016 of CAAKHC010013823.1, read as the reverse complement.
CACATACAGTTAACTGCCGAATGGGATGTCAGCTTTAAAGCCAGCAATACCACAATCCATCCAATAAAGGTGTAAGAAGTTACCAAGGAATATAAACCATCTCTGTAAACAAGCACGGACCAACCTATCTTAATGCAACAGCGTGACTGCACGTTGCATGAGACTGCGCATCACATAATGATACCCATCAAACTGCACATTTGGATATGAATACTGAGTTGGATAGATGAAAGATGCTGCACCATCGATAAAAAAATATAAAACTCTCCAACATATATTCCAACATCATTCACTATTCCAACAACAACTTAAGCTGATTAATTGGATGTGAGCTGGGGCAGTGACAAGCTGGGTGCAGATTAGGAACATTATCCTGGTCGAAGTAAATTAGCTAAATTTACTCATGTAACTTGCAAACTATTAATTAGCTAGCGCGTCGGTGTTTCCCTTTCGATGTGCGCTATGCAAGTTCACCCAAAGGACAGCAGACTGATGTAGCCCATTATGTGTACAGACATCTATAAGCTCCATATACTTTACACTCGCTAATTTCAGCTCCATTCACTTACCTGAACCAGGTCACGACCGTTATCTTCTATGATGTGATAAAATTGTCACTAAAGTTTCTCCAGGCTGATGTAACACCTTTAAACATAAGCCAATTACCAGCACTCCGTGACGCTTTTTTTGTGAAGTAATACAGATAAATATATTACCTTCTGGTGGTAGCAGCACTGGGTGATAAACTCCGGAGCAGAGAACCTCCTTGTCAGGAAAGCAAGAGGACTGACGCACTTCTTTGCCACAGTACCCGCCATGGTTCTGGTCAAGTTGATAATGACGCAGTTTGAAAGAGGAGAAAAGATAGCAAGTGAACGAAAACCTTACGTCATTGAAGGGGGAGGGGCTACATGAATCACATCTGCGCATGTCAGCAAACCAGGTAAACATCTTTTCATAATAGTAGGCCACTGGGGAGACCGTTTCTATAAGTGAGTATAATGAGAAATGTTCTCCAAATAATGACAAAGCATGTCAAAATAATGACGTGCTATTACAAAATAAGGAGTTAGTATCTCCAAATAATGTGAACCTTTCTCGAAATAATGACATAATGTATCAAAAGATGTGACGTACTATCACAAAATAAGGCGTTAGTATCTCACAATCAAGAGACACTATCTAAAAATAAGCAGTTAGTAGATCAAAAAAATTTAAATTTTCCAAAATAATGACTTACTATCTCAAAATAATGAGAAACTAGCTTAAAACTGTACTTACCATTGCGAAATAATGATAATTGTTATCAAAACAACAACTTGTCTAAAAATAATGACTTGTTACCTTAAAGTATCGAGTTATAATATGTTATGACATTCGGGTTTTATGAATTGAATTGAATATTTGGTTAAATCAAACTTTGGTCCCAGTTTCCATGATTTGGTCTTAGACAATAAAATCATTGCATCAGCTTTTTTTCGGTTGCATAACTGCGTCATGTGATTTTTAGGGAACTTCATATGAACGCACACTTGCAGAAACATTGTCAATGAAATTAAAAGTATGTCTGTGATATATGATCAGAACCAGGTCATTTTTATATTGTGGGATGACAGATAAACACCTGACCTGTCAAACTCCACCACTGTTTCATTTTGATGAAAAGACGATGAAATCTCAGTACAAATATGTCATTTGAAACACTTTGCTTTGAATTATTCTTTCAACAAGAAAAGTTCAGCCTTTTTTGGGTCTTGGCAACTTTTTTTCAACAACAAAACAAAAAAAGGGATCTGGGTTTAAACCCTAATAAACTACTGAATAATGTGGTGTGAGTCATGCAGAAAAAAAGAGGGAAGCAATCCTTTGGTCAGTCGGCACACCCGTGGTGAGGAATATGAGCAAAGCATTTTGTCTCTTAATGTGGGTGGGAAGGAGATACCCAGATTGCAACAAACCTCTTATACACTATTGTAAGACATTAAAAATCCATATTTTAGTCTAATAAAATACAGAAGTTGACAGTTATTGTGACCTCTGCTTGCGTCAATGCTCTTAAGGCTGTTCCTGGTGAGCCAGAGGAAGGGAGATCTTCATTTGACTGTGACAAGTATTGTTTTCGTCACTTTTCTCAGCAACACTGACCAGGAAACAGAAGTGAGAAGTTGCATGGTTGTATGGGAGTCAGTAAAGGTTTCTTTGAAAAGTGATCATTTCTTACCACTCCGACTCCGAGACATAACGTGAGTACTCAGGTAAATACCTTTTATATTTTAGACTAAATTGTATTTTCTTTCTAAAATGCTGAATTAGTATAATTCTTATTTCTTAATAAATCTAATTATCTTTAATTACTGTGCCTCATTTTTCAGGAAGAGTAACCAGCATGAGCGTGGATTACATTGAATATGAAGACTACACTCCAGACAATGAAACAGAAAATAACTTCACAACATTCGGATGGCAGAATTTGAGTCGTCCTCAGTCTTCTTCGATCCCTGTTCTGGTGGCAGTCAATATAATTACATGTGTTATTGGCCTCGTAGGAAATTCACTTGTAATCTGGATTTGTGGATGGAAAATGAAAAGAACAGTCATCACCACCTGGTACCTTAGTCTGGCCATTTCAGGCTTCTTGTTCTGTGCTTTTCTGCCCCTGGAAATATTCTATAGTATCACCTCAAACTGGCCTTTTGGATTGGTATTTTGCAAGCTCTCGTCCTCTGCCCTGTTTCTCAACATGTACAGCAGTGTGTTTCTGTTGGTTCTGATCAGCACCGATCGCTGTGTATTGATTTCATTTCCTGTGTGGTCACATAACCACCGAACACCCTGGAAAGCATTTGGATTTGTCATCCTCGTGTGGGTTCTTTCTGCACTCCTAACATCGCCCTCACTGATCTTCAGGCAAACCACACTGAACGACTCTGTCACTCAGTGCTACATAGGTTACATGGATCATTCCAGTCACAAGGCAGTGGTACTGACTCGATTCATCTGTGGGTTCCTGATTCCTTTCCTCATGATTGTGTTCTGCTGCTCAGTGCTTGGTCTGAAGCTGAGAGGTTTGACCCTCAAGTCAACAAAGCCTTACAAAGTCATGGCAGCACTCATCTTGTCGTTTTTCTTCTGCTGGGTTCCCTACCACACCTTTTTTCTTTTGGAGTTAGATTTGAAGAACCAGCACCTGGACGTTCTTCAAACTGGACTAAAGGTGGGGGCAAGTCTGGCTGCAGCGAATAGCTTCATATCCCCAGTTCTCTATGTCTTCATTGGCAATGACTTTAAACAAACCCTTAAGCGATCTTTGACATCAATGTTGGAGGAAGCAATGGCAGAGGATTTTCGTACAGGTGGTCTGAACCACTCACGCTCAAAGTCAATGGAAATTATTTGATTATTGCTGAAACCTTTGTCATCAGTGACGTGAAGATTTTTCAGTACAGAAGAGGATTATAAATCTGAGAGATAGTGACAAAATGATGTCAGGCCATGTTTGATCTTTGAGACACAAAATAATTAATTTTGTCCAAATTAACAAATAAGATAATATGTGAAATCCATTAGATTAAATGAATCTTCAATAAATCCATATGTGTACAGCCTACTATAAAACATTTTTTAATCTAGTATTATTTATATTTACATTGTTTTTATTTGTATGAATCAATTAATCGTGTGTTAATGTTGTAGTTCATCTTGACTTAATCTGCCAAAATAAAACCGTTTACATAAATTGAATGTATCCTGTACCATGAATTTCACAATACATTAATAATGTGGTTAGTTCACTAAAGTGAGTCATTACAAAACTGAGCTATCTACTAAATGCTCCTCAGTCTACATAAGAAGTTGTGCACAAATCCTTATTTTATATCATTGCTCATCACACGTCCTACACACTATTTATGATTGACTTGTAAGTATATTCTGAGAGAATGAATGGCGCTGCATATGTGGATGTGTGGCTCTGTAGAGTAGGTAGACTACACAAGTAGTAAAAGTGCTTCAATATCTGTCAATGTGCTTTAAGCTACTATTAATATCTGTGTCTGTTGCAGCTCATAATTCTATTTAAATTGGTGATATTTAAGATTATAAGACATGGATTTTAGAAAAAACAAATATTTAAATATTTTATGGTCCCCTGGTTGTGACGAGAATCACCTTCAAGACATGACGTGTTGTAACACCAATGTTGTACGATAGGTGGCGGTAAGCACCTTATACTTGTTTGCGGTCTGCCGTAAATCGACTAAAGTAGAAGAACGTGTAGCTGCAGATGCGTGACGCAACCTGCTTACTTCCTCAACTTTCAACAACAAGCCAGGACTTTCGGATAGGAAAGGTTCTGCCATGTTAACACTAGTTAACGGTTAGCTGCTCACTGCTTTGTGCTTTGCAAAACTGTCTCTTGAGCTCAGTCTTCTTCGTCTACGAACGTCAGCAGTACAATAACGACACCTTCTTAAGTGCTTAAATGGATGCTAGCTAGTAGCCGGTAGATTTTACTCCTTTTTTCAGCGGTTGTGTGTCCGGCTCGGTCCTTCGTCTTTCCTCTCTGTTTACTAGGGAATCCAATCACTGGGCTCCGTATGTGTGTATTTTGAAGAACTATATGCCGGCGGAGCCCCACCACCTTTAGGTTATTTTTTGAGTGGATCTATTTTTAAATGGCCACCGCTGCCCCACCTCCAGCCGTTGGATCCACCGCGGCCACCGAAAACCCGATTCCCGGATCCAGCAGCTCGACTGCGGCCGACAGTGGCAACCAAGACAGCACCTTCGAGTGTAATATATGTCTGGACACTGCCAAGGATGCAGTGATCAGCCTTTGTGGACACCTCTTCTGGTGAGAACCATCGTCTGTGTTTGTGTTATGGACCAAGAAGCTGAAAGTTTTGTAAACACTTTTAACAACATCTATCATTAGTCTGATATCTGGCTGTTTGTGAAAGTGGCATATCATGATAACTGAAATTAATCTTTATTTGAAAACCACCCAACATTATTTTGACCTTCCTTGCACTTCCATCGGGATTGAGACATTTGCAAAATGTGCAAAAGTGTACCAGAAAAGGTTCAACATGTTGCTTTTGTTGCTAATTAAAGTTGTACTGCTACACATCAAAAGCATAAGATGTAAACACGAGCCTTGGCATACTAAATACTTCAAAACAGTTGTGTTTATATTTGTAAGCCAACATGTTTTAATATTACCATCATCCAGCTCCATGAAATCTTTCCTCTTTTTGTAACAAGTCAACCAAGTCAGCTAACCTCTGTCCCCTCAGGGGTGGCAGCAACAAAAGGGGTCAATGTTTTTTGTCTTCAATATTTTGCGTTTACTATAGACAGTCTAAGACACTACCTCTCATCTTGTTCTGCCTTTTCTTCTCCTCCTCAGTTGGCCTTGCCTGCATCAGGTAAGCTGCACCTTTTCCCTTTACAGTATTTTAAAGTACCAATGACAGTATGTATGGTTATTTCTGGAATAAAACAATGATTGACACAACAATTCTTCACATCTTTTTGTGTTCATGTAGTGGTTGGAGACCAAACCCAACAGACAAGTGTGTCCGGTGTGTAAAGCTGGCATCAGTAGAGACAAAGTAATCCCCTTATATGGGCGAGGAAGCACAGGTCAACAGGACCCGAGGTGGGAACTTTAATTCATTTGGAGTCAGGTTGACTATAATTTTCCTGTATTCACAATTGTCCCGATGATATTCCATCTGTGAATATGTTCATTCATATTTTTGAATGCACCTTTTTAAATATGGTTATGTTTTTATAGAGAAAGAACTCCCCCTCGACCACAAGGGCAAAGACCTGAGCCGGAAAACCGCGGTGTAAGTAGTTGGATGCACAAGTATACTTCATTAATTTACTACAGGACATTTCCCTCTGGGATGTATTAAATGCTAAGCACTGAGCAAGAGCTTCTCTTGGGAATGACCACAATTTTCACTGGTGGTTGCATCAAACCACACTTGCTGTATG